>JAPYZM010002597.1:0-19953 GCA_030522845.1 Psyttalia concolor
TTTTTTGATAATTAATCAGTCTTTTAAGGAGTTCATCGTGAAATATTCCACTCGTACTTGTAGTCATTGATGGCCTCGTCAGAACGCTTTATCTCCTCCTCCTTCTCAGCCAACAGCCGGAAGACATCGTTCTTCTCATCCTGCGATTTCTTAGACCTCTCCTTCAGCCCCTCAATCTCCTTTAAGAGCTTCTGTATCTCAGTCTCATGGAGATGACATTGCTGTCTCGATTTCTCAGTCTCAGCTGCACACATCAACTCCAATCTCCTTTTCTCCTCAGCAGCAGACGACTCCAGATCAACGATTCTCTTTTGAAGACGTCTGTCGTTCTCCCCAAGCTCCTCTAGCTTTTTCCTGTAGCTCTCAACTTCAACCTGAGAGATCTGATACTTCGCTATCAATTCAGCCAGTTCGGCTTCCCTCTGAGTGAGCCTCTGGAGTTCCTCGGCTGTCAAGAAATTCATTATTTGATAAGTCAATTTAATGCTCAGTCTTTTTTTACCTTCTCAGCGTTTTCTTAGTGTCCACCATTTTACCTGTTTGCTCTTTCTCCCTCTTGTACTGCTGTTCCTGCGTCTTCAGAGTCTCATTGTCCACATATAACTTCTTGATTACGTTGTCGTAATCAAAACGAAGACGTTTACTGTGTCCCTTGCAGTCATCCATTGTCTCAGTGACATAATTGATTGTTTCAGTGATGCTACTCATATAATCCCACACAGTATCCAACCTGAATAATTAATATCAGAATTTTTTATTTATATTTAACAAATAATGTAGTAACTACGCAGAAGCTGATCATTCCATTTAGTTAATACTTATTTCCACGTGACATTGTTGTACGTATGAATTCAATGAATATCATTCATAAATTCACTCACTTGTTTATCAAAAACTGTTGTTGGGTCACCTCATTCACCAAATCAACGCTCAACTTCGTGGCCTTCACTTCTGATGCTGCGAGGTTCATCTGCAGTTGATTGTTAACTTTCTCCAGACTAGCACATTTTTCTTCGATCTGTTGCACTTTAACTGCCTCAGAACTCTAAAGAAGAATTCCCGAAGATTTATGAGTTAATTGATAAGACAGTAACTTCATTAATTGCATTATTAATTGCAATCGAAGAAGTGAAAAGGAAGAATGGAAAATTGAGGAAACAAAATGGCGGCCCATACCTCTGGAGTGAATACAGGAGGAAACTGGCCTTGTTCTCGCCAGATATTCATTAATCTGTCGACAATGGAATCTGTGGGAGGCTGACTTTGACCCTCCTGCGAAGAGGTTTTTCTTCGGGGTAGCCTCTTACCTGATGATTCTTCGGACTGACCAGGATTGTTCATCTGTCTTGCCTCCATTGTTCCTTTTGAGTGATTACAGCGAAGAAAAAAATTAATTCACTCAGAGACAATTACAACTGATCTTCTCACAGGATAGGAGAGATTACAAAGGAATAATCAATTCTATCAATTAAATAACAATAATAAGAACCGATATTACTTGTCTTGGCAGGAGATGAAGAGAGACCATTCGCTGAGAAGACAGCAGTTATTCTCCCGTAATCTGAATGCCAAAGGGAATTGATTTCCTGAATCTTAAAAATCTGCACTGACCTTGGTACCTCAAATCCTTTGTAATATTGAGGCAAAGACTTTAAGACTACGTTAGTCATCAGAATGATTTGAACATTTCACCAATGGGAGGGTGACATTGAAACTAGTATTTCTTGCAGCCAATCCAAATGTAATTTTTTATTTTTTTTATTAAATCAGATGATTAGTTTCCACTAACAAATCAACTAACTCAAGTCATTTACTTAAACTAGCGAAAACAAAACAATTGTTTACAAAACCAAAAAGTATCATTCGATTAGTGATAAAAATACAGTAGAAAATGGTTACGAGTACGTTTTCAATTGAAATAACAAATTATTTGACATTGTTGACATTTCCTGAGAAAATCATTTTTTGTAGTCAAAGTATTTGAAGAAATACTTTCAAATGGCAAACGAGGATTTCACTACAAGTGGATCTCTCATATATTCAGTAATAAAAAGTACAAAAGAGATTTCTTGAAAAAAAGTTTAGACTTTTTTAATATATTCAAATGTGTAAAATTCAAGAGTATAAAAACGCAGGTCTTCAACGGAATAATTTCACATTTGCTAATTTTTTTTCAAGAATTTCCTGTTCATCTTTGTGTGAGACTGTCAAACAGCTGCTTGTGCATTATATTATAATATTATAAAACTAAAAAAAACTAAGGGGATTTCTAAAAAAATCTTCTTTCAGACAAAGAATTTCCTGTTGAACTCAAACTCCTGAGATCGAAGCTTCCTGAACTTCTCCTCAAATTCCTGAGCTTGCCTGTCAATCTCCTCCAAGACAACCTGCTGCCTCTCGAATCTCTGTATCTCCGCCTCATGTAGAGTGCAGTATTTGACCTCCAAAACTTGTGCTCTCTTTGTGCAGGCTTCAAGATTTTTCTCCAAGGATTCTCTTTTGGCAAGGGCGCGTTGATCATTAGTCTCGCTGATGACTAGTTTCAGTTTAGCGTCATCCAATTCCTTCTTCACCTTCCCCATCTTCTGCTTAAAATCTGCATTTGCATCGAAGTACTTCTGCTGAAACTCCTCAGCTGTTTGTTCAGCAATCTTCAATTTTTTCTCCATTTCCACTAGATTTTGATTCTTGACATCTAATTCTTGATTCGTCTCGTTCAATGTCTGAATAGTCTGTTCAGATGAGTTTAGCTGGGCACTGGCCGACTGCAGCTTCTCATTGAGTTCAGCATTTGATTGTGAGACTGTGTCCAACTGTCGTCCTAATGAATTGACCTCCTCATTGAGCTTCTGCATCTCTTCCAGATACCGTTTATTCATCTCCCGGAGCTCTCGGAGCTCTCCATTCACCTGATTCAATTCTGCTGTAGAATTCTCGCAATTTTGCTGGTTAACTGCGATCTCATTTTGATATTTGACTTCACTCTCTTCATACTTCAGTGTCATTTCCTCAATCTCTGCAGTTAGTTTGAGCTCCCTCTCTTCCATTTGCTTACTCAAAAGCTCCAGTTGAGATTTCAGATCTTCCACTTCGCCCTCTTTGATTGAACTGAACAAAGCCAATCTATTTTTCACTTCTTCATTCTCCTTTTGAACTGTTTCAAGCAAGTCATTAGCTCTCATTAGGTCTGTTGAAATAGATTCTTTCTGAGAATCAACCTCTCTCCACTGGTTCTGAAGTTCTTGTAGTTCCGAAGCTTTCTGTGACATATTCTCCTGTATAACTTCCAACTTCTTTTCCATTTTTGTCTTCACTTCGCTATATACTGTCTCTATATTCTGTAGCTGGAGTTCTTTCTTCGAAATTTCCTCTTCTAAGGCACGTTTGGCTTCCTCTACACTTGCTAAATACGCCACGTTCTCTAACAAGTTTGCTTCAAGAGTCTCAAGTCGTTGTACCAATTCAGCGATCTGCGCATTGTTCTCTAGCATTAAAGCCTCATACTTCACAATTTTGTCATTCGCATGTTGACAACGAGTGGTTTTCTCAGCGAGTTCAGTCTCTAAAACCGCCAAACGTTCCTTGTAGTAATTGACAGCCTGCTCAGAATGCTTTATCTCCTCGTCTTTCTGCACCAACAACTGAACAACATTGTTCTTCTCGTCCTCCACATTCTTCGACTTCTCTTCAAGCCCCTCGATCTCCTTCAGCAACTTCTGCATCTCAGTCTCATGGAGAAGACGTTGTTTATCCCATTTCTCGGTCTCATTTGCGCACATCAACTGCAATTTCTCTCTCTCCTCACTAGTGGAAACCTCCAGCTCAAGGGTTCTTCTTTTGAGGCACCTGTCATCCTCACCAAGCTCCCCTAGCTCCTTCCTGTAGCCTTCAACTTCGGTAAGAAGCATCTGATACTTTGATTTTAAGTCAGTCAGTTCGGCTTCCTTCTGACTGAGTTTGTCGAGCTTCTCAAGGTATTGGGCCTTTTCTGTCGTTTGCCTCTCTGTCTGACTTCTCAGAGTTTTGTTGTCAGTCTGCAACTTGACGATTACTGTATTGTACTCAGAAGTGATACGTTTAATGCTCTCTTTGCAGGCATTCATTGTTTCAGTCATGGAATTGGCGATTCCTGTGACGGTCTTCGTGTAGTCACGGTAAGTAGACATGACAAGACTACAGTTTAGTTTCTCAACATGGGCTTCCGATGAGGTGAGTCTCAGCTGTAGATCTTCATTGACTTTCACAAGACTTGAATATTTTTCCTCCATTTTCTTGCGCTTGACAGCAAAAACTGATTTGCTAGTAATTGGATCTGGGAAAAACTCTACACTATGATGTGCAGAGGCACTTCGTCGTGGTAGCTTCTTGTTTGGAGACTCCTCCGCCATTGTTGGTGACGTAGCTTGGTGAGGTCTGCGTCTTGTCCCCGCTGCTCTCATTGTTCTTGCACAATTACTGGAGATCTGTCAACAAAAATCATGTAAATTGCTACTTCCATCGATTTAGCCACCCAAAACGTGCTCTTTTTTTCACCTGCTGGGAATAAAAATGAAAGAGAAATCCCTATAATCAAAAAAGCAGACATGTTTAGATGACGATTGTCAATTAGCCCCTCGTGTGTTAAATAATATTCATTTTCTAATCATTGAATTTTTTTAAAATTGGAAGTAAAAAAAACAGGGACTGACACCGGATACCCCAATGATACTTATCGCTGAAGGACCTAAAAACAAGCTGAAGGTCAAACTCTCAGAGATTTTTATTCAACCGAATCATCGAGAAATTCTTTATTAACATCAACAGCACGTGACCAAAAAATACATAATTGTTCGTCAAAACAAAAACGATATCTTGTTTTGCAGGGGAATCCCCAAACAAGCGAGTACAAACCTGCTTTCCGTAAAAATGATAAATAATGTCCGAGACAAGAGAACTTCGTAGAAAAGTGTAAGAAATCCACCGAGTATGAGCACTGCTCACTCTACAGTCTCTACCTTGTCGAAGAAATCAAGACAATAACGAATACTCGAAGTTAAAAACCTCAGGGAAGACGAGATAAATAGTAAACAAAAAAGACGTTCTACCGTTCAAATAAGCACACCAACCGGCTCCAGACAAAGATTTTTGGACTCTGACGAGTGCTGGCATCATGCGGAGTTGAGGGGAAATGCTTGGGAGGTCAGGAGAATTGCTAACCCGCCCCTCCAGTGCCACAAGTGTTGCGGAACCTGCAGCATCTTCTGTCCTTCAATATTTATCACCATTCATTAATGATAATAAGGGACTTCGAGGATCAAAAAATAATGCATTGCACGTAACTCAAGGGGGGAAAAATAATCGAGGTCAGTCAATTGCCGTGACAATCAGCAATGACGCCCAAACGAAAAGTAAGTTTCCACAACTCTTTGGTTATGTTCGAGATGACATTGTATACAAACATTAGTGACCCTTTTTTTGGAGATATTACGATATTACAAGATACAGAATGGCCCTAGAGGTCTTAATAATGAAAAAAATAATGAACATTTAATGATTTTCTGGCGTAAATTGAATATCATCTGACGAGTATTACGAGTAACACTCGTAACACTCAACAGAACTGGTTTCGTATATATCAAGGAGAGACTGGGGACTTTTTTTACTTCTTAAAAATATTTATAACTCACGAATAAATTGAGTAATTCATTAATCCTAGGGGAGAAGGTGACAAATGGACACTTTAATGTTTTTTTCTCGAATCTTGGAACCTCATTCAATTGTTGTTGAGAAAAAAAACAGTTTTATTCTCCAAGAGAATCAAGAATTGAATAAGTTTTTAATATTGAACACAAAATCTAGAGAATTAATTTGTATTTCTGAAATTGAACTTTTATTTCTCAAAATTCTCCTACAATGTTCAACTGCTGTAAAAAAAATCTCCAATTGCCAGACAACGAGCTCGGAATCAACATCCTCGAGCTCCTCGGGCTCGTCTTCAAGCAGTTCTTCGAGTTCGGGAAGTGAGTCGAGTTCCTCCGATTCTGAAAACTCAAGCAGTTCAGCTCGGAGTCCAAAAGTTTCAGACACAGAGAGAAATAAGAAGAAAGCTCCACCGCCCGCCAACAGACACGGAAAATCAAAGACCGAAACAAGTGGAGCAGCTGAGACGAAGAATAAAGAGAAATCAGCGCCAAAGGCACGTCCAACAGTGGTTTATTCCTCAGAATCCGAGGAATCGCCGACAAAATCCAAGCCCTCGGCCAAGAGGAAAGCCCCAACAAAGCCAAAGGCAACAGCCACTGTTGCGCCTGTGATAAAGGCCCAAAGACCCTCTGGAAAAGCCAGTCATGCCCCATCTCAGCAGCACAAGAATGCTCTCGCTTCAAAATTACTTCATAATAAGGGAAACAAGGGCTCAGGGACGTCTGTCAATGCTGGCAAAATGTCGGATAAATCTGGAAAGCCTCCAGCTGAGCCTGCGGCGAAGAAGTTGAAAAAGAAAAGTATCTTCAGTCCTGAGAATAGCAGTGAGAGTGACAGTCCGTCACCGCCCAAGTCTTCTGCCAAAGGAAGTGGTCACATTACCAAATCCAAACCCCCCACGAAGTCCAAAGCCAGTGACTCCAAAGCAAGACCGCCGGCCAATCGACCGAGTGAGTAACCAACTGCATTTTATTCCCTGAGTAAAAGTACACCAATTATACCTGAATTATATAATTCAATAATTCCCCAGTTTAATTGACAAACTTTCCAGTTACAAATCTTCATAAATAAAAAATAGTCGAATATGCATGATAAAATATATCTTGAAAAAAATTATTTTGGTACATATTTGAGTATGTTTGATGCAGACTGGTCGCCTGTCTAGGCCTGCCAGTTCACGTCAGGAACGAAAAACTATCAGATACCATTAGGTCACTAACAACATGTCTATAGATTTTTGCTTTCATCACTACACCGGACCGATTATTCTGCATTTTTAATTATCCCAGGTCTAGTTACGAGACAACAGATAAAATCCGAGAGTTCGGCGAGTTCGAAGAGCTGCTCAGGGGGTTCCGGTGGCTCTGGTACTTCAGCTTCTTCTGATAGCAGCTCAGACTCTGACTCGTCTGACAGTGCTCCAAGCCCTCAACCATCGGCGAAGAAAAAGGAGACACATTCGTCGACTAATACCTCCACTTCACCCCCGAAGAGACCTTCAGTGGCTGTCGCTGCCGTAAAGCCCCAGAAAAGTGCCAAACGTCCAGGTTTGTGTTTAAAAATAATTCTTTTAATTTGAAAATATGCACGTAATTATTTTGTGTTCACCAAAACGCAATCCAAATAATGGAAACGAATCAAAGAGGCCATGTATTTTGGAATTACAGCCATAAAGAGTGAGGATGATGCTTCAGAGACCGATAAAGATGAGGATGAGCCCTCTGGGAGGAGCTCAATGGCGACGTCCCCCAAAGGAAAGAAAAAAATACCTGCGAGGAAGGGCAATAAATTAATCCAATCCCAGATTAAAGTGGAAAGTGATTCCGAGTCTGACACGGGTAAGACTTTATTTCTCATTATTTAACTATCCACTGCTTTCAAAAAAAATTCAAATGTCATTTCCATAAAGATTTAGCAGTGGATCACGAATACATGAAATAACATCGACTTCCTTTGGTTTTTAAATACCAAAATCTAGAGGAAACTTCCTGAGGAAATTAATGTCTTGAAAGGAGCGGAAATTTCCTCAGAAATCCAGAAATGGGCTTCTTGTCGTGGAAAAAGTAAAAAATTATAAAATCGATTTCGTGCGGTTTCTAAATAGTCAAATTAAGGACCGGGTGTAATAATTTGTCACTTCGAAATCGTCGACCCTGATTACACGTGAAATACTGATCAAATCATCAGCAGATCTAATTTCTAACCTGCAGAAATCATGCATGGAGGTCCAAACCGAGGTTTTCTCATGATTTAATAATTGTTCTTCTTGCAATTAGTCACGGCGATTTCGAGGTTACGAACTATTACACCCGGGCCTTAATACGGAATTGTCTAAGGGATCGTTGTTGGGTTTTCACATTCAGTAAATATCTCCAAAGGGTTTTCTGACAAATCTGTTGGTAGGCCCTAATCTCAATCTGATTCTGGACATTTTAAGCCAAAAATAATCTCGGTAACGTAAGAAAACGACGACACTAGCCAAAATTAAACGAATAATTTAATGTGAGAATTCCAAAAAGAGAAAAATTCGCAATATCTCGGAAACTAGAATTGACAAAGTACCTTTTTACCCGGACATTCACTTATGATCTCCTTTTCCAGTTGACGTCAAGAGAAGTACAAGCAAATCTCCTGTGAAACGAGCAGCCGGAAGGCACTCTTCAGCAACGTCGAGGACCACTCATGGCTCAGGTGGTTCAGGAAGAGGATCACAGAGCACAACAGGACGATCGCGCTCAGTGAAAGAGCGAGAATGCCCTCTGGCAGCAACATGCGAGTCTTTCGGCCACTTATCAGGGAAATTTGATATGCATTTCACACTTGAAGCCTGTCCATTGTATCATAATACGACACCACAGGCTTGTGTGTAAGTTTTCCTTTGTAATCAAAAACTCTTCGAATAATTCCCCTCTGTTTTCCTGTACTTTTCATTTATTTTTGGACTTTCTTTTTTTTCCTGGGGCTGGGTCGATTATCTTTGGGAACGGTATCGGCGTTTCATTTTATTATCTTTCAATAAATTGTCGGGGAATTTTGTTGTGTAATATTGCATTGCGATAAATTTTAGAATTTGCATGAATTTATAATGAATCCAAAAATTAATAATTCTCCATTTCCCTGCGAGAGTTTCCATCGGCCTTACAGTATTTCAAGGGGCCTGGAAGGGGGGGGGGGAGGGCAATTTGATAATAAAACCGATTTTGCAGTGCAAAATGAAATGTTACAAGCAAAAAGATGTTCAGATACATTGCTCGGGAAAAATAATAAAATGAAACGTAGATAACGTCCAAAAGATAATCGATTGCGGCCTTATTTTTAATCTTATTTTTCTTTTATTCAAGGGACTTTTACAAAGAACGAAAGAAACGTGAGGATGAGCGGAAAAAAGCAGTGATGAATATGGGGAAAAAATCACCAAAAGGGATGCACCAGACGAACGATCAAAGGCACTATCAATTAAAGGTCAAAGACTTGAGGTCGAAACGAACACGGCCAAATGGGGATGGCAATGATAGCGATAGCCCAAGCGAACCCCCGGGAATTGAAAAGGATCGACAGCCTCGCCTGACCGGTCTCACTTCTGATTACGATCTGAAATTGTTCATGGAGGCACAGGCACTCGCCAGTGAAAAAATTGTGAGTAATTCCGATTGTTAATATATTATTCTCTTACTGTAAAAAAATGGTGATGGCTGATTTTATTAATTATCAATGCATATTATAAATTCCACTCGCAGTAATTAAAATGTCAATGCAATATAACGACAAAAAATACTTGATAATTGCACAAATTTATCACCTTCAACCTGAAAAGTTAATTACCGGCACTTGTCAGTTCCAAACTCGGAAAACTGAATTTGTTGATGAGGAAAATTAATGGACAACATTAGGTTATGTATCACAAATTGAGTTTCGAGTTTATATATTGCATAATTATATCCAGAAAGAACAACTCAAATGAAAACATCGAGCACATTATTTTTCATGCCAATGAATAATAAATTCTCAGTAAGTCATGCGTGACTGGAAATATCTACATTATGACGTCGACTCCTCGTGCTTTCTCACAACATGCAAGAAAAAAAATACGTCAATGAAATAACGTCACTCGTAGCGAATAAATAATCCCAATAGTCATGAAATGAAATCAATAATCCAGCATGGAGAACGATTTGTCCTCCATGTTTTGTCCCTCGTGAAATGCCAAGAGATTGTATCTGTCGATGGCAAACATGAGATTCCGATCTCTTGGCATCAGCAATGCCACTATCACCATCACCAGAGCCAAAAGATTCGATCATTCCATTTGACCTGCAACAACGACCTCTTGGGGTTCCCAATGCATGTTAACGGTTCGACAGAACGGGAAAAAAAAAGCTGTATCTATTCCCATAATTTCTCTCATTGTACAAACTAATGCGTCTAACCTCAATTAAACAGGAGAAAGAATTGAAAGACCTTGATTACGAGGGCGAGGGCCGCAATGGAGGTGGCACAAAGTGCGTAGAAATGGGAAAATGGGAGATGGAAGTTTGGTACCAGAGTCCATACCCCGAGGAGTTCAGCCGAGCCCCGAAACTCTACTTGTGTGAATTCTGTTTGAGATACGCTAAGAGTAAACAAGTCCTGAGGAGACACAGGGAAAAGTGTGTCTGGAAGCATCCACCGGGTCATGAAGTCTATAGGTAAGTTCATAAGTCAATAATACGCATTGCATATCAAATCATTTGAGGGGTAAAACTGCGGGGCGATTGTGAAAAGTCAGGTGTTTTTGTTTATCGCACGTCGAGATGCGAGGTCATAAAGATATGACCATCATGGGATCGTCACTGACGGTCATGCTATCTCTTGTCAATAAATTGGTCAGATAACATTTGGTCACAGCCAAATTGCCTGTGTAGGTGCGACTAGACAAGCATTTTTTTCTGGGTCACAAAATTTTATCATGTGTTGTTGAGTTTTTTCATGTGATTGTCCCTCAGTTTATTTTGTCAGTGAGAAGTTGATTCAATACAACGAGTCTTTTTTTCATAACATTTTATTACGAATAAGTAACTTTTTTTTTTCAATTTGGGACATGTGATACATCTGTCATGTATATATAAAATTTTTATGCGAAAAAATATGGAACTATGTGAAATTATAATATATATATTTTCTACATAAAATGGGTGAATTCAATCTAAAAATATATAATTCTGACAATACATATTTTCTTGTGTGGGTAGATGGAGAGAACAATTCAGTAGAAATTACCGTACCGCTTCTGTCAAATTTGTTTACCCCTCATTAAAAATTGTCCAGAGGTCCACAAGTTTCGTTAAAGATCACGAATTTTACTATACGATTGAATATTTTTTCGGGAACGCCGCAAATGTCACAGGATTACCAAACAACGCTAATTTCCAAAAAAAAAAAATCGCTCCAGAAACCATTGCTATCATATAACAACAAATGGTTAGTCGTGAATCGGTAATATAACGTGCTCCAGACGGTCATACGACCGCCATCTCGCATGTCACGAATTTCAATCAATCACTGATCTACCCCAATTAGAATCCTAAGATAATCTAAATTACTGAAGCAATCAGTATCACTTACGACACTACCACGTCATCAATTGACTTCCAGAAAGGACAAAATTGGTGTTTGGGAAGTGGATGGCAAGCGGTACAAGCAATACTGCCAGAATCTCTGTCTTCTGGCCAAATTTTTCCTCGACCACAAGACCCTCTACTACGACGTCGAGCCCTTTCTCTTCTATGTTATGACAATCAACGACTCCGAGGGCTGTCACACTGTCGGTTACTTCAGCAAAGTGAGTAGAAATATCAATATTTCATCATCAAACATTAGCTTTATTTAGATAAGAACTGAAATCACAGTAGTTGACGTTGCATAGTAATCATGTACTTGCACTATCGATCTTGGCGGGATTGGGGGAGAGGGGGGGAGTCTTCTTGTGAGCCATTTACTGGTTGGGATTATCGTTTACATCGGATATCACACATACAACCATCAAAATCCCGTACATGTGAGGATTTTGAGGTGAAGAGGGAGGAATTCACGATTCAGGGACGCATAGGGAGTGGCTCGCGGTCTGCAGTGTCTCTACGGGGTGGGCTGCGTTACTATCAATTCCCCTCAGCCCTTCATACCTCACCCGCCTCATCCCTCTTGTTCTCTCTCTCCCTCTCTCTCTCCTCACAAGCCCTATTCCCCCCGCCCTGAGAAGGTGCATGCGCGAATTCATGGTCTAGGACGTGCGCCAGAGAATTTATGGGTAAATCACTATTTTCCATTGATCAATCGTTGGAGCTTTGCGAGGAGATTTTGAGCCTGTTATTGGTACTTTGGAATAATTTGCATGGATCGGGGAGATTATGATGATTATTAGGTAGTTTCAGTAGTTGGAGGACAGATAGTCTTGAAGTGCTCGGCGAGCTGGTCGATGGGAGGTTCTTGCTGACGTAACTACCAATGAAATGAAAATTTTTTTCGACGATTTTAGGGCTTAGTGGCGAATCACGAGGACTGTCATTGGGTTTTCAGATCGTCTCCAGTGGTTTATTACTAATAATTTATGGTTTAGGAGGAGGGATAGGAAAATTATGGACAGATATTTATTTATTATTGAACAATTGGTCTAGTTTTGGCATTGCTTTGGAATAATTTAGATCGATCGTTCAAGAGAGTTAAGATGAGACCGATTTGTGGGTTTTTCTGTGCATTGAATCAAAGATAATTTTAATAAGTCTCTGTTCGATAGTAGGATTTTTATTTTGTGAGTAATGAACGAATTGACAAATTTCCTTGCTTGTAGACTTTCATGACGTACGAGGAGGATTGAGATTGATTTATTCGATTGCCTCTGTTGGATTTCTAATTGAAATAATGGAACAATAATTAATCTTAGATTTTTTGTACTTACACTGGGAGGCAACTAAATCGTTCTTTATACGGAGGGAAATTAACTATTTTTACCAAAAATTGTGGTATGTATGGAAACAGAACGATGATTTCTACTGATTTTTTTCTTTTCATGATCTTGGACCTTATGATCCACTGTCTATTTAGTCAGTTCCTCTACGAAATTGGTCAAGTGGATTCCGAGCGCTACATTAACGAACAAAGTTTTTTACTTATTCATCGGATTTATTTTCAATTACCCTTTTCCAATAGTTTCCATTGGTTTGTCACTAACAATTCATGAGTTAGAGTGGGTGCCAGAGTAATGTTTTAATAAAAAAAAAAATGTTCCTCATACCGAACTGGAAAATACAACTACATCATCCGCATAATTCCAATAGCCCCAGTTAATGGTAGGGAGCGCTAGAAAATTCACACCATAATTCTCCATTAATTTCTGTGACTAGCTCGAGGAAATTATTTCTCACAATTCATTTAATAAATTTCTCCGTTCTGTTTCTTTTCCACTGCTGGAAAATTCGGTTGGCCATTTTTTTTAGACTTCCGGGTTAATATTTCAAGCGTTTTGGAAAGAGTCCAAAGAGTGGTAGCCACAAAAATAAAAAAAAAATTAAAAAAAGTGCCTCAATGTTTCTGGATTTGGAAGCCTCCCCACATTTTTGTCCCTGTCTTGTCTTTGTGTATTTTTTTTTTTGCCATCTCCACTGCGCTCTTTCTTATGCAGGAGGGGGGAGGAAAAAAATAAAATAAAAATTGGGGCTGGGGGTGGCGGGGGGGGCTTCGTTGTCTACCGTTGTCTACAGTAAAACCCCTTGAGATGAAGGGAATGGGTACGGGTGGGGCAGGTCCTTCTGGCGTTTACCGCAGGGGCCATCGGCACTGTACTGCGTCCAACTCGAAATCTTTACCCGTTCCTACTCCCGTTCAATGACCTCTGACCCTGGGGCGTCGCAGGCGCGGCCCTCCCGGGGATGCGACGCTGCGTTTTTTTTTTTTCCTCATCCGTCGGTCTGACGGAAATTTGTACCTAAAATGTCGATCATCAGTTCATAGATGTCATTCAATCGTTGTCATGCCAATTCCAGTTTGTTATCGTCCAACATCAATGCTTCATCATATCATCCTCTCAATATCTTATGGAGCAAAGAAATTTTTAATTTTCTTTTTCTCTTTTTTCTTTTATTTTTTAGATGAAGGCGGGTCTATTTGAAATGGTGAGTTTACAATATTTTTGAGCAAACGCACACTAATTTTAAATAGTATAGTTTTTTTTTTTTCATAATTTTTGATAAATAATGGACAGAGGAAAATCAATCCCCAAGGAAGTCATAACTGATTTTTTGTTCTTAGAATTAATAATTGGAGTTCAACGATTTTTGAGGGAGATTTAGAAAAAGGATTCTTCTCTGTGCATTGTTGACGAATTGTGTTCATGCTTTCAATTGATTTATTGATTTGGTTTTGATTAATCCCTCGCCTGGCTTACGATAATGACGGAATGATTTTAGATTTAGGGGCGGGTTGAACCCAGTACATCCAGCGGGGCATTGGTCCTGTGACTTTTCAAGATGCACAAGAATAAATGTACTTGCAATGTAATCAATTCCACTGAATTTTCGGGGAATTTCATTTTTGGAAATTCAGGATTTCATGTAAAAAAACATGAGTTGTGAATTTCAGTTATAACCCCACGATTATTCATAGATATTTTGTGAAAATAGCGAGATATCGTGATGTCAGGGGTTCCGTCCCTGAAATAAAAAGCGAAAATTCCCTGATTTAAGATTCCCTGATTCTATATTTTTTTTCCCCCCAAGATTTCCCAGATTTCACTGTTTTTCGTCATTTCTTTTCTTGGGGCATTACACACGTGAAAAAACATGAAAAATTATAATTATTGAGTGAATCAAATCGACATAGTCTCTTATTAAGGGATAATTAGGTCTCAGGTGTGTGTAGGAATAATAATTAGTGTTTTTTTTTATAAATTAATTCGACCGCCATATTGTCGGCATCGGCCAAAATGTCTAGGGAGGTGAGGCTGTAATTATACTTCGATAATTATATTGTTATCGTCATTTGACACTTGTCCCACCTAATTATCGCCAAATAAGAGATTATGGCGGTTCGTTTCATTCCAAAATGATAATTATTGATATTCTCTCGCGCGTGTAATCCCCCAAAAAACGCGAAAAGGATGGAATCTGGGGAATTCAGGGGAATCTAGAAAAAAATAAAAATGGAGGTAGAAAATCCTTGGGGAATTGTCTCCACAATTTTCCCCAAATTTATCAGTCTGATTAAGATTAATCTCAGTCCCCAATGACGTCAAAATAATTGTGAATGTAGAGAGGGCTGAAGTCAGTGCGGGTCCACTCAAAAGTTCTACAACACTCGTTTTCCGCAGTAAAGGGTGTATATATTCGAGTCCAAAATCTTTATCGACGTTCAATGACCCCGACCCTGGCTAGACGTCGACAGGAGCGCGAGAAAGAGGGGGAGGGGGAGACGGGGGTGGCCGTGGGCCGCGCAGGATACGCAGGGCCGTACGATTTTGCAGTTGTCGGCGAGGGGTGGGTAAGAGAGGGAGAGAGAGAGTGCGAGAGGGAGGGGCGGGGGTGATATGGTGTATGCTGTTACGCGGCGGCGCGTTGTCTGTTGAAAGGAGGGGAGGGAGAGGGAATTGGAAGAGTTGGATACCTCGGCAACCCCCGGAGGAAAGAGAGGGCGTCGCCTCGCGTCGGGTCGTCAACCTCTCTGCAGCACTGCGACGTCGGGGTCGTTATTATTTCCCTCTTACTCTCCCTTTCTCTCTCTCTCTCTCCCTCTCTCTCTCTCTCTCTCTCTCTCTCTCTCTCTCTCTCTCGCTCTCGCTCTCCCACTCTCTCCCTGTTGGTACTCGCAGTGAGCTTAAATCGCTGCGTCGGCGCCACCCTCTCTCCTCTCTTCCACCAAAATCGAGGACCGATTTTCAGAATTCCAAGCGATCAAGTCTGATTGGGGGGAGGTGACTGATTTTTACAGTTGAGACTGTTTCGAGGAGACCAGTCGATGGGCTTTTCGACGATGAGAGGTCGGAATTTTATTCGTGTTTATACGGAGAATTATTCGTAATTCCATCCTCTTCTTATTGGGATAATTGAAATTAATTTAGGGGATCGAGCTTTGATTGATTGGAATGTAATTCGGAATTTTATGGATGAAAATGGGGAAGATTGGGCTTATTCTTCGGGCGGAATTCTTGTCGGTCCAGGGTGACCCGGTAGGACGAGAGTTGTCATGTTATTTTTTTTATTTATTTTTTTTTCATTCTTCGGACGAGACTGATTTGATGAGACTAGTCGGTGGGCGTATGGGAGTGTTCGCAATTTCATTCATGATAATCCTATGGATTATTCGTATTTTTTAGTGGTCTTTCTCATTCGGAAAATTCAATTTCAGTCTCTGATTGGAACGAATGTAAGGGATGAATTTTCTTTTTTTTTATGGGGAATGTCATTTAGATTATTCTTTTTTAATTGGGAAATCATCTTTCGCGGGGACACTTCATGTGGCGATGGGGGGAATGTGAGGAGAGGGGTGAGTATTCCTCACTGGGGAAATTCAACTTGATTTTCTGATTGAAATGAATTTCGAGGGTCAAGTTTAGATTGGGTAGAATTTTATTCTGAACTTCATGCATGATAACGTGAAGGGCTGGTTTTTTTTTTATCAGACTTCTGATCGATTGGCGCTGATTGGAGAGGGGGGAGGGGATGAGACGGGCCTTCGCAAGACTTCTCCATATTTTAAACATCGGCATAAGCTGGTAAGAATGGAATATTTGAGGAGTTTAAGTCATAGACTTACGTACTAACAGACATTTGGAAAATTCAAATTATTAAACTTTAAACTTGTTCAACTTTCTTATTTTTTTTCAAACCTGTTTAACTTTTATACTTGCCCAAACTCTCCGAAAATCTCATTGGATAGTGGAATGTTACCCGACTCTCAGGGTCTCTACATCGCCAGCTGAATCGTGATGCAAGCAAAATTCGTGACATGTCAGGTGACCGATTTAGTGAATTAACGTTCCGTTTAGTAACTGTGTTGTATTTTCGACGTTCGGAAAGAATTGCCCAAACGCATAGTAAAATTAATTTATTTATTTTCCTTATATATAAGGGAGAACCATAGCATATCTCGAATGAACTCTTGAATGAGCTCTCGAAAGACAATCGATTCTCTCCTTATGTACCTTCAAACTACAAAAGACCTCAAGTCTCGAAGGGTCGAGATACAATTAATCAACTATTTCATTTTTATCGATTGTATAAGGGAAAACCGTTGAATATCTCGAATGAAAACTCGAATGTGCTCCCTCAATTTTCAGAAAATCGATTCTTTGCTTACAATACGATACAGAAGATCGATTATTTCATCTTTATCGATTAAGAAATACTCGATAATTCATTCTGTCATGGTCGACCAGAACAAAGAAGATGGGAAATAGTATATTTCGTAACAAGTGGAAAAAAATGGTTTTTGGCGAGTGGGAAGTTTATCACCTTCGGCTCGTGATATAAACCTCCCACACGCCAAAAACCATTTTTTTTCACTTGTTACGAAATATACTATTTCATCTCAAGGTGTCGAAAAACTCCGTTTCCCATCGAGTGACTCAAAAGTTACTTTTCCGACACACCGTGATGGAAAAAACTATAATGAAGGGAGATGTAAATACCTATTGTGCGCGCTAATGCTAGTTAGTAACCCAAAAATATGAACGCGTATAGACAATTTTTAGTGCGGGGTAAACCAATTTCACTGAAGAGTTGGAGAATTTTTCGCGGAAAATTGGAGAACTTTTATTGAGCAGTCAACAAAAATAATATCCACATCTTGAAAACTTTTGCTTAAGGAGACAACAAATTTTACTGTAGCGGTATCGTAATTTTCCCCCGAGCAGACAAAGTACTACACGGTTAGGTAATGGAACTGTAATTTCTACTGATTTTTTCTCCCCGTGTACAACGGAGAATAAATTCATCTGGGCGAATGAAAATTCGCATTATTTTTCCGTCGCATTTCATTAAATCCCGACTTATCTTCTCTTTCCGCTTCACTTCGCAATGAAACTCCCCCGAAAGTATCTAAAATTAAAACGAGAGTTATATACATAGAGATCAATGGCCTAAGTATGAATGAGTTGGTGCTGACATTGAGTTGGGAAATATTTTCATTAGAGCTCGATGAATGAGAGGGGCCGAAAATTTGTGAGGGAAAGTCTTTGGACGGTAAATTAATGGGACAAAGACAAAGGAGAAACTGGACGTAATCCCGGGACATAAGTTCAGCGAGGACCAGCTAATACTTGCGGTAAATAAAAAAGCCAGTGACGTGGAAAATGATTTTTTTAAATTACGATAAATTATTTTTTATAAAGTTATAGACAAACATTAAAACCACATTCATGGACTTTTTCTATTCGACCGTGGGACAGGTAATTTATCCCTTCGATGGAGAACAAAAAATTAATTCCATGCTATTAAAAATGATGATGTTCTCTCTGATATTGAATTGGAAAATATTTTTATTACACCTCGAAGAATGAAACGGGAGAGAAAAAATCGATCCCGAAATTTGAATCCAAGGCTTCGTCACCTTTACCCTCTTTTGAAAGAGGATCTTTGAAGCTGAAAATGTGCGGTTCAAAGATAAAGGAGAAATTGGACGTAATTCTACTCTGAGAGTTAGAAAAAAATCCAAAATGATGGATAAAAAATTAAATAAAATCGCTAGAGATGATCGGGCCGAAAGCAGACGTCGATGGATAGTAAAAAATGAGTGCCCCGACATTAAATTAGAAAATCTGTTCATTCAAAATGAATGAAGAGGAGGAAATTGTCGACGACAATTGTTTTTAACTCTCGTTTAAGAGACAAAAACGTTTATCTCGTTTATGGACAACAACTGGACCTAATTTCGATCTACTACTTGTTAAAATACCCAAAGGATAAAGTGAACAAATTAAAAAATTGCTGACGGGCGGAAAGCGACTCCGGGGGGAATGAAAAAATGAATAAACATTTGCTATTAAAAATAGCTGAGTGTAAAATGTTCATCAAATCTTAATGAATCATCAATTTCCACCTCGAAATTTGAATCACCTGGTGTCTCTTCTCCTCTACCTTTGTTTGAAAGGAAATAAAATATGAGAGAGAACCATTGGAAATCTCAAATGAACACCCGAACATGGATTCGAAGAATCTCGGAAGAAAATCGATTTTCGGTAATCTAGTCTTACTTGATATATCTATACTAGCCTAATAAGACGCGCTGCGTGCGCTCTCCCAGTAATTTCGACACTGTCATAAATTTTCCATTGAATTATTCTTCATCTTCGTTTTGTAATTTTTTCATATTTTTCAAATCTGTTCAAATAACACCAGAAGGTGCGCTACGCGCGCCCTCTGTTTCGATATCGCGCGGCTCAATGTATCATTACCATATCGATATAATCCTCAATCGAAAATAAGCAATCAAGATAACTTGCTTTTCGAGCTAGTATTCTCAAGGACAATGATAATTTGTTCACATAAGTTTTTCACTGGGTTATTCCGAATTCATTTCATGTATATCTACATCCTAATCGATCAATTAAAACCAACATTAAATTACTTTTTACCACATTAATATGACAGAACCACAAAATGAAGGTTACAACTGTTTGTTTAGGTAGTAATGAGATATTCTTTATCGATATCGATATCCTTCATGATGTTTTTACTTCAAAATAACCAAAAGACGTTTCAACATATCGATCCTCACTATAACTCGATATTAAACTCGATAATGAAACAACCGATTCTCGCAAAAATTTCCATACAGGCGGATCATCTCCTTTAGTAATAAATATTAAAATAAAATTACTAGAGAAGAATCCTGTATAACAAGAGAGAGGCATCGGGAGTCTCGAATGAGCACTCGAATGGCACTCGAATGAAAACTCGAGTGCTAATCGATTTCATGAAAGCCGAATCGAAGGCTCTGGAAGTCGAACTCGAAGGGAGACGGGCGCGAATTTCAAATCTTCTTTTTTCAAAATTGAAAAGAAATATAACTAAATGACTCCGCACGCATATTGACATTAATGTTCATTACGTAGATTATAAATTCATTAGATAAATTTGATACTTGAAGGGGTGAGGCGTGTGTGATGTTGGAGTTCACCCACTGAGGGAGTGACAGACGTTGCATATTTTTTTGGATGGTTTTGGAAATGGTTGAAGTGGAAGACTTGAAATATCTACAAAGACTTCATATTCGAAACGAACAAATAGAAATTACAAAAATACAAAA
>JAPYZM010002598.1:0-13398 GCA_030522845.1 Psyttalia concolor
GATCAAGTAAACCAGATAAAACATTGATGAGAATTTCATCCAGTAACACTTGATCAGTCAAACTTGACTACTGACTGGTCCAGACTTGATCCGACATGACGCGCGTCTGAAGAAATTTCCACTCGGGCTTGTGCACGCGATGCACGACTCGTGCGAAAAAGTGCTACTTTACGCACTAGTTGCACAATATACTATTTTAGACTCGTGGAATTGTATCACTCGCCTTCGGCTCGCGCTATAAACCCCACACGTGCCCAAAGTCGCTTTTTCATCCGCGGAAATGATAGAAATGATCGAAACCAAGCCATAATAAGACTCTGTCAGACAGTATCAAATAGTTCTGTAAGTCGGGAGTTAAAAATAACCTGAGGAGTTCGATCGCGAAACCTCGCGAACCCTGGGCAACGCTAAGTGCTGGAGAGGTTTGTTATACCTTTTCACACGTTGAATTGAATTTATCTAATTTATTTAAAATTTTTTTAATTTATATACCTTCAATAGGGAGGGAGTGAGGAAGGATCCATACATTAACCCAAGTATACTGAATTTCAATTCATTGAAAGCAACCAGCATTCCGCCACCAGAATTGTTATTTCCCATCACATCCCAACTATATTGTAACAACTGTCATTCAGTTTTCCACTAAAAAGTTAGGAGTCGGTATAACGTACTATTACCAGAGTTTTTCTATTAATTAGCAAATGAAAGTTATAAAAAAAAAATTGCGGAAGTTCATTGCCTGCATTTATTTTTAGACGAAAATAAATCGTCAGAACATTGCATTAAACATTGTCCTCAATTTCATCGAAGTATGTATACATATTTTAGAATTTTTTTCTAAGTAGAATAAATTTTACAATTTGAAGGCTTTAAATAAGAAAAAATTATAAAAAATACTCTGGTACGAGTAAACAAATATACAAAGAGTGAAAGTCTCTGGAGTACGTTCGACGCATGATCCGCATGACGTAACAGCCGAACAGTCGCTAGTGTACAGGTTTATTTTCCCTACTCCCAACTGTGTTTTCGTGGTGTAGTCGGTCATCACATCCGCCTAACACGCGGAAGGTCCCCGGTTCGAACCCGGGCGAAAACATTCAATTTTTTGATTTTTTTTTTTTTTTGAAAATCCAGAAGACAATAACAGGAGGGAATAAAATTTCAAAGATTCTATTAAAAATCAGATAGTAGTTGTAAACAATCACAATTTTCTTTAGTGCAATGAATACGTAAGAATCCTTGACCTGATCGATATAAATACATCGAACAAAGATGATTCAATTAGAATATTTACTATAAAAAATATTTGAAATAATAAATAAATATTTAAAGCCGATAATCACAGAAATATTAATAATTATTGAGTATTCTTCTGGAATTTGTCGCAGTTGTTAATCCAGTGAAGATACCAGGGAATTAAAAATATGATGAACAATTAGTTTATAAATGTTAAAACTTGAAACATTGACAAAATTGCAAAAAGAATATTAAACTAAAAATTGGGAAATTAAGAAGACTATCTGAACAGGTGGACCGTATTTCTTATAAAAATCATTAAAATGTGGATAAAAATAAAAAAAAATATATTCTAAATGTTTAAAAATCGCCTCATCCCCTTGAAAATAAGAAATAATTGCATAAAATTCTCTAAAGTTTAATTTTCCTATTTTCAATGTTTAGACGCGTAGTTCACCTTGAACAGTCGACATATACAACATATGGTAATCTGCAAGATAAACATACCATCCGAGTAAAAATTGAATTCCATTCTTTTTCTACGTCAGACGATTATTAATCAAAACACAAATTTTTCAACTGCAGATACGAAGATTAGAAGTTATGTAAGAACTTCGATTTTACTGAATGATCACTTGATGACGAAAAAGATGAAATGCAGATTCTAGTTTCGCTAGGCCACAACTTAGACCGCAGTTACCATCCGAGCAAAAAAAACTTCAACTTCTCACATGGCCAAGTTATATTGCTGAAGGCGTAATATAACTTACCATCGGATTAAAAAGTAGTTTAATAAGGGTCAGTTTTCGATTCAACTAAACGTAGATAAGGCCCGTAATAGTTCGTGACCGCTAAATTGGCGTGACTAATTACACGAAAATTAATTATCAAATGATAAGCAAACCGAATTTGAGACCTTCGTGCATGATTTCGGCAGGTCGGAAATCAGGTCTGCTGACAATTTGATCATTATTCCACGTGTAATCCGACAAATGACAAATTGTTCCACTTGGCCAGTAAGGCCCGGGTGTAACAGTTCGTGACCTCGAAATCGCCGTGACTAATTGCAAGAAAAACAATTATTAAATCGTAAGCAAACCTAATTTCCGGCCTCCATGCATGATTTCTGCAGGTCGGAAATTAGGTCTACTGCTGATTTGATCATTATTTCACGTGCGATCAGGGTCGGCGATTTCGAGGTGATGAATTATTACACCCGGCCCTTAAATGGGAGTGGAACCCACAATCTCCGGTTTCGCGATTCTACTTCAGATATCGGGAATCTTCAGTGCGTTCCGACAATTCTCTCTCCTTTCCTGGGGACATCCCCAAACCCTTTCCCCCCTTCGTATAGCCCATTTCCTCCCAAATAACTCACCTTATCATTAATCTCCGGGAATATGGTACTGAGATTGAAGTTCGTGAGGCTAGTTCCGGACGGATGATGTGCCATAGCAACTGAGTTTCCACCTCCACTTGCTCCTCTGCTCCTATTAGCATTCGAGATCGAGTGATTCTGGTACAGAGGATTGGTATGTGGTGGCGGTGGCAGGAAAGTCGATGGATGTGTGTGATGATGCGAGTGATAATCCTCCATCGTTGCAGCAACTCCACCAATGGGAAACTCCAGGTTCTGCATGGTCGTATCAGATTTTCGCTTGCTCTTCTTCGAGACATTCCCATACGAATTTCGCTTGTCGCACTGCTGCTGCTTTCCCGTGTTGTTATAATGTTGATTCTTGACATTTGTGGGAGCAGTGGCAGACGACGTTGCTCTTGTCGTGGAGACCGATGAGACACTAGAGGAAGTGTTAATCACGGATTTTGCGGTTGGAACATTGCTGACATTGGGCAGTAGAAATGAGTTTGTCTCGAGATAGTCAGTCGGATTTTCGTGGAGTGGCATCATATAACTACTCGTGGTGTTTGATATACCAGCGATGAAGTTGGTGGAGGGATAGATATTGGTATTTGGCGAGTAAGTGTACGAGGAGTGATTGAAGTTCTGGTTCATCACTTGTCCATAGCCATTGCCATCCTCTGGATTCGTCAGGTAGTTGATCGGTGGCATCACCATCTCGCTTGTACCAAGACTGCCCGGAAACTTATTCTGAGAATAATCTGTTGAGAATTTTATGGCTGGAGCGTGGAGCTGCTTGTCAGAAGCATTCCCATCGTGAATGCTGGTGTTATTGACGCCGATGAGGGCTTCAGCTGTGTAATTACTCTTGCAGTTTCGATTCCTCCATAACCCATCGTTCTGTTGGTATTTCTGGGACTGCTGCGGCTGCTGCTGTTGGTACTGGTCTGAGAATCCATGGGTTGATGGTATCTTCTGGTCCTCGTGCTGCTGCATCTGCTGGTCGTTACTCTGCTTTCTCATGTCCATCTGTCTTTTTGCGGTGGTTCTTGGACTTGTATTGCTCTTTCGTTGCTTTCGTGGCTGAGCTTGAGCCTGTGAATGATGATGATGAGTATGATGATTCTGCTGATGATGACTCTTCTCTGCCTTCTCGTGCTCTACCAGCTGGCTGACCGACAGAAACGAGGTTCCCTGATTGCTATGTTGGACCGACTGAGGATTCAACATAACCTGGAAGTTGCTGTCCTTCTCCTTCACCGAGGTCTTCGGCAGTTCATTACTCCTCGGTGGCATCTGTCCAAACAAGAAGCTCTGCTTCTCAGGAATATTTGTCCCCAGAGCCAAATCTCCGACCAGCGTCGGCAGTGTCGAAGGCACCACCTGTTGGTCCAGAGGCTTCATGTTCTGATGATCAGTTCCACTTTGAGGATTCTTAGTTGGACTCCACGAGAATGGTTGCTCTTCAGAGTAGAATCTATCGCTCTGAAGAGGCCCAACATTCGAGAAACTGTGGGCAGCACTCACAGAAACATCATAATTATTGTAAAACTGATTCGACGTGCTCTGATTGTAAGAAGGTGTCTGACTGAAGATATTATTCTGACAGAAATCAAGTTCCTTTCCAATCGGCGGTAAAATCAAATCCGCAATGTTGGAGTTATGTTTTACTTCTGGTGTCATCATCCAGTTGACTGGGGGCCTCACCGGCTGAACCTGTTGTTGGACACCCTTTGACTTATTCATATTCTGCTGCTGATTTCCTTTGGTAGAATTATAAGTCACATTGTCATTCAGAACCACTGGCGCCTGCCCCTGGAGAATCGGTTGATACTTGATCTGGGAATGCTGATCCTTATCGTCTCCATATTTGTAATTACTGCCCGTGTAAATATCCGGACACTTCGTCTGAGTCTGTCCGACAGGATCAGCCAGATCAAATGTTATTTGAGAATCATAAGGAATTGAGTAGCCAGTTTTCTCTGGCTTGGACTCAGGGATTTGATGGGTCTTTGAGGTGTGCTGGTGCCTCTGGTCCAATGTCGTAAACTCAGTCTGGGTGTATGCTGAGTCCATCGAGTACTTGGGCTTATTTTTATTCTCTCCAGTGTATTTAAAATCATCTCCAATGTTCTGATTCTGATTGTGAGCTCTGCTCGTCTGCTTCTGCTGAATGGGCTGGACATTTTTATTCTTTGAATTGTCTTCATACTGTTTGTTATCACTCGGCATTTTTGCTTTTGATTTATCGAGAATTGTCTCAGTTGTTGGATACTGCTCGCCCTGGAGGATATTTCCAAAGCCAGCGGTCTCTTTATGGAGCTGATTATAATTAAAGTTCTCACAGATGGTTTTTCCCTCATTGTCGTCAACGTGATCAGTGCCTCCCTCGAAGTGCACGAGATTGTTGTTGTTGCCACCTAGGCCCATTGGAGATAGTGTTGTCCAGGAGAGGATGCTGTAGTTGGAGGAGTTGTGAGCTACTGTTGTAGTTGACTTTCCAAGATTCTCGGTCACCGTAGTCTGACCATAGTTGGAAGCCGTCACATTCGTCTGCTGTTGTTGATGTTGGTGGACTTGGTGAGGGTAACGAGGTAGCGAGGGCTGGATATGTGACTTGATTTGAGTATTCGAGGGATTCTCGAACATTTTCTTTTGGTCCCTGGGATAGAGTTCATAAGTTTGGGGTTCGGAACGCTTCACCTGGTATAGGGGATCAGAAACAAGTAGTGATCCATTTCCTTTTGAGTAATTGGTATTGAAGTGATCCTGTGGGAGCTTATTCACAGCTGACGATATCGAGGTCTCGATTCTCTGGCTTTCGTTATTCTGATTGTTCTGGGGGTTTTTGGGGAGCTTTGAGCCACTGGACGTCGAGGGAACGAAAGGATCTTTTCGGTTGGATTCAAAGTCCCTTTGGAGATTGTCAAAAGTCTCCAGTGAAGGTTGTTTTGATTGATCGGGGTAAGCCTGGGGTAGATTAGTACGAACCTCCCGTGTTGGCTCTTTTGTTTGAACGATTGGCAGGTAACTCTGGTAATTCTGGGGTGGATCTTTGATGGATGATGTTGGTGGTGGGTATGATCGTGCCAGTTGGGAGGTATCGAGACTTGAAGAGGTTTTACTGACAATCGAGTAGCCCTGATACATCTGCGATTCCTTCTGCATTGAGTAGGTGCTCTGGCAGATTGACGAGTCCTTCTGTCCTTGATCCACATAGACCCTCTGCTCCTGATGTTGAAGAGAATAAGAGTCTTTCGGTCGAGATGAATAATTGTACTGTAGACTATGGGACGACACTGGCATCGCAGGATTCACATTCCTAGTCTGGTAGTCATTGGGGTCTGGAGCTGTCGTAGGCCGAGTCTGGGACATCGTATAGGTCACCACCTGATTGTCCATCGAGCTTATGTTCTTGGGCTGATTTACGAAGGTCTGACGAGGGATCTGATAGGAATAAACTGGCTGAGGTGCCTGCGACGACGAGTGGGAGGGATAGGAGACCCTCGGTGTTGATGACATCTGATTGTCAGTGCTCGTGAAGTTCGAGTAATTGGGAACGAACTCCGGCAGGCTGGGATACCTCACGTTACTGTCGTATTTCGGAGTTTGATCGATTGTTCGTGAAGAAGGTATTGATGGGGCTGATGGGATTATCGAGCAGGGTATGCTCGTCTCTACCTTCTGAGTCTTTCTCGTCTGGTCGTCAGGCTTAGTTGGCACTAATAAATTGCCTGAAGGATTCTCCAAGGGATTCTGAACGATCTTCTTGGGTTGCGGTTCAGCCTGCGGAATTGGATTGGACGCATTGGAGGAGATTGAGTGAGATGTTGAGGGGTAGACTGGCATGGCTGGCTCGGAGTAAGGAACGACTTTGTATAATCGTTCCTTCATCGGTTCGTTGGTGATGATTTTGGGAAGTGGCTTCGTAGCAGTCTCCAGAGATTTATCGGAGCATTCGGGGGTTTTCTCCTTTTCTCGCGTCGTTTCCTGGCATTTTTCCTCATTCAATTTAGGCTTGAAGATCGTGGGCTCGATTGTCCCTATCTGGAGGAGCATTGGAGGCGTCTGGCTGTGGTACTTCAGGTCCTCTTTCATGTCCTCTTCGAGAACCTCAGTTTTTCCATTCAGTGATGACACCAGTGGAAATGCCATTAGGAAAGCTGCAGTGGGAGATATTGACTCTGGATTGTGAGAGCTGGAAGGCACCTGAAGTGACGCGAAGAGATCGTTTGACAAATCTGAGTGAAGGGCTTCATTTCTGCTGTTTATTGGAACGAAAGTGTTGCCTGATGGATACGATAAAGACTTTGAGGTTATTTCCTTTGACTTTTCGTCCTTCTGCAGTCCCTCGGAAACATTTGATGAAGGAACTGGAGTTGGATCTGTGGGCAGACTTGAGTCTTGTTTCATAGTTGTCGTTGTATTCGTATCCAGGTTCAGAATGATTTTTCCACTTTCCATTATTGTTCTGCTGTCCTCGCCATCTTGAGACTGACCTGTCTCTGCATTCAGGAGATTGTTCAGTCTGCCAAGGTCACAAACGTCTTTTGTCTTTTGCATTTCGTCTTCTGCTTCCGCGATCACTTCATCGACTTCTGAGAGAGGAGGGTTTGAGGTGGATTTGGAGGGGTCTAGTTGGGGGAATGAAGGGTCTTTGGGTGGCAATAACTGATTTGGAGGTGACTGGTTTGATGATATCAATGATTCGCTGGATTTGGGAACTAATGAATTTGGAGTGGGTGAAGGCACTTCGAGGACTTCAGGGTTTGATGTCTTGGGAGTTTCTTCAGGTTTTGACGTCTCTGCTGATTCTTCTGATTTTTGGGGTGGTGATATCTGTTCTTTTAACGACTCAGGTGAAGCTGATAGAGGTTCTGTGGAGTTTTGATTTGACTCTGACTTTTCGAGGTTCAATTTCTGGGGTTTTTCAGAGCTCTCGTCCTCTCCGATCTTCTCAACCACATGTCGAAGGTTTTCTATGGATACACAAGTCTCTGGAAGTGACGATTTTATCGTCTTCAGGGGCGGACACTCAGAATCACCTGCAGCCTTCCTCTTCCTACTTTTCTCATCATTCTTAGAACAATCAGAATCCGCAATTTTTTCTTCCTTGTTTCCCAAATTTTTCTCCCTTTCCTTGATTTTTTTTCCTTTCGATGATTTTTTTATTCTACTTTTTGGCTCAATTTTTTCACTAACATTATTGTCTGCATTTTTTGGAATAATTCCCTCTCTGTGGATTGCAGGAATTGGAACCTTGTACGTCATTGTTGTCTTAGTTATTTCTTTGCCTTTTGGAAGAATTCCTTTTCTTCCGCCGATTTTAGTTGCTTCGACAATAGTTCTAACATTTGATACCCAGTCTTGTGAATTAATTCCAACATTGGTACGAATACTTGGTACAGTATTGAGAGTTACTTTCTGCACAGCCTTAACGATATTTTGATTTCTAACAGGTACAACTGAATGTGGAATTCTGCTGCCAATTGATTGCATGACGATCATTGGATTTGCCTGGGTATTTCCCAGAATTATTTGGTTCGAGGATTGGGCTTGAGCATTAACGAGGATATTTGAGGGTAGAGGGGCAATCGGGGCCATTAAAGGCATGATTTTTCCACCTGAGAGGATCAGAGTTCCTGGAATTATGTTCCCTAGGGGCTGATTACCCTGAGCAGGGTGATCTGATTTTTTTAGCCTCTCATCATCTGGTGATGCCTTTTTTCTTTTTGTCTTCTTTCGAGATTCTAGCTTGCGGATTCCAACACCTGATTTCGGTCCAACACTTCCCGAGGAAATAGACTCGGTGGCGGAGGAATGAGGAAGGGGATTTCGCGGCTCCGGGAGTTTCGGGGGGGTTGAGGGAGTTGACGGATCGGTAATACTTGTGCTCACGTGGTTCTCTTGGTCCTCTGAGGAGTTGTCTGCGTTTTCAGGCGTCTCCTTGTCGGTTGGGGATTTTTTTGGAGAGGTCGTCAGCAACTTTTTCTTCGAGGGCACTCGCCCTGAGCTTGGCTTACTCTTACGTTTAGCGGGCTTTTTACCTGGAAAAAGTATTGTTGAGAAATTAATTGAGTGGAATTATCGTCTTCTGGTGTAAAGGAGTAGCCATTTTTTGGTCAGTTTGGAACTGAAAGCTACCAAAAAATTCCACAAATGGAATTGATCTATAAAAACTTAAAAATTGATTATAAAAATATAATTCCATTAATTCCTTTGATTTTGCTTTTATTTACTGTCGAATTAGGTGACTATCTCCAGATGAACTAAAACCAATAATAATTTCCTAGAATTCATATTAAATTCTAGAGATCTCTTTGAATTTGATAACGGTTTCAGGTAAAACCGATTCAGCAGAATTTTCTTTCAACTCTAATAGACATTTTCAAAGGTAATATAATAATTCATTCGAAGTGCAAGTTGCGAAAAAAATGTTATTAGTAAATGAGAAAGAAAATGTTATACTTACATTCATTATATCTATCTAAATATTTATCAACATCGTCGACGTTTATTTTGTTTGACCATTTCAAGGGAGAAATTTTTTCTAGAGCAGGCTCCGCTGGGACTGTGATCCCAGCCTCCTTCAAAAGAGTTGATAGTAACTGGGTGCGAGAATAAAGCTGTGCCACCAGCTTCTTCAGACGATTTAGTTCTTCTTCTGTTGATCGTAACCACAAAAAAATAAATACCGTTAGTGATCCCTAAAATATCTTACGCTATTCGATCCTGTTTCTCAAATAATTTTTACGTTTTCATTGAACCGAAACGATTGACCTAAATGGTAGGAAACCTCCACAGTATGAAGATGTTGATTAAATGTCTGTATTAAGGGCCCCACTTCTAAACTATTTAAAAATTAGCGTGTAGTTACTTATTGTAGTCTACTTTATGAATCTGCTAATGCTTCGAGTCGGAAACGTTTTGGTATGGGAGTTGAAACTCCGGAACATCCATTTCGCTCGCCGCTCTTTGCGTCACCCGGGACCAACGTGGACATGATATCTGGTCTCAAAGACCACAGATGTTGGCACAGAAATAAACAAGGGATAACACAAAGATGAAGGCAAAAGGATCCAAACAGTTACCCATCAAAACTCCGCCGATCCTTGTGTCAGTAAAAATTCCAAAATAAACAAAAAAAATTTCAAAAATTCCCTTTTTTTCTCTAATAAAGATAAGTTAACTTCTTCACGGATGAACACACTGTCTACTGATCTATTGACCTTCGCACAAATATCAAATCATTGGTATACAGCTGTATATGGCCCGTACCACACCCAACTGGGTAATAAACACCCGGTTATGCTCCAGATTTGGGTAATTGCGTTAATATGTGGACAGACAGTATTGTCAGCGTGACACTCGCCAGCAGAGCTAGATTATACTAACCGAGGGATGAAATGTAAACAACCAATGTGATATTTAAGAGACGGTGAAGTCTGCATTGATCAGACCTGTATTGGGCCCCGACGTGTACCAAGTCGTACCTTATAGTAAACAGTCAGATGGCACAGCTAATACAATCTGGTAATACACGATATAATTTAAATACCGATAAATTGATGGTGATAATATTGGTGGCAATTGGTGGGATTTATCCCTTTAAGTCTAAAACCAGAATAATACTGAGTACCTTCTCACGCTGGGTACAACATTTGGTATCCGATATCAGATTGATATTGTGACAATATGAGATTGATTGATATTTTGATATTGCTCTTATATTAAGGTGATACCTCTGACATCTTTTTTTTATGTTATTTCCTCCAAACATCTTCAAGATTTAACTCAAACTCCATTTTTCCGATATCCAAACATTTTCAGACCCCTGTAGTTGACATTTAATCAAGTACAGGCGGAAAATATTGAAGTTTGATTGAGTTCTTTTAAAATTTATGGGGAGTCCTTATATTGCACATTCATCGACATAAGAAGTTCAAAGGTTAATAAGGTTTAAAAAAATATAAAACTGAATAATCAAATACGAAATCTGGGCAAGTTATCATAATTACTTCCAGAAATATTGCAATCCCTAGGGGGAGTGGAGGCTCTGTTTTGTCTGAAGCGCAAATTGTGAGTAATTATTCGTATTTGTAATATTTCCATTATGATTAATGATTAATGGATTGTACACAGTTAATTTTAGTTAAATTTAGCGATTTAGTAATTCCAATTCTTGAATTTAAAACTCAATCACTGAATGACGGAGCAGGACAGAATGAAACGAAGTTATTGACGAAAGTCAATATTTTAGTTTTGAGATATCGAAATTTGTTTTATTTGCCCAATGTTATCCTAGATTTTTGTTTGATGTTTACATATTAATTTTCAAGATCGACAAGTAACAATATTTATATATTATAAATTTGGGAATTTTTGGTCTGGACATTTGTAATAGAATCTGGAGATCACTTGAGATCCATTTCCATTCATCTCTCGACTATTCAGTGCCAATTTATGATTCTATGCACTAATTAGTGAACTTACTGTGTGCGTCTACTGCATGTGCATAGAACAGCTCCTCGGTACGATTTGCGAGGTCCTTTATATATTTCGCTGCGTAAATAAGAATATCTACTTTGTTTCTTTTTCGACCCTCCTGATGTGGTGGCAGTAAATCCGATAGAGTCTTGAAATATGTATTCATACGATTTCTTCTGTCTCGTTCCCATGTTTTCGCATTTCTGCAAAATGTAGAGGTAATTAATAATTGCATATTTTTGGTGAATGCGGAAATGCATTTGATGAAAAATTATTTAAAGGATTATTCTGAATTATCAGTAACACTTATTCGACAATTGTATATTTTTGAGAAAATGAGTATATAAGAAATTATTTAGTCCATGTTAAGCGATTTTTAACAATTTTATAAACTGTGAAAACATACCGGGAAAAAAATAATTCGATTGAATTTGTCGAACGAATTTTTTATAAGATTTGTTGATAGATATATTCTAATTGAGAAATTGTATGTTCTCAGTGCAAAGTTCAATTGCAAAACGCAGAGTTTTGGGAAACAGGTTTTCGGTAGATATTTCAGAGAAAAAATGCGAAGCATATTATTTGTTTAATTTTTTGGGGATTCTCGGAGAATTCTATTTGAGTTGATTGGAAAATTCTGTTTGCAGTCTGCTCAGATTTGCATAGGAAAAACAGTTTTTCGATGGCTATTTCACAGGAAAAATTTTCTGGAGATGAATCAGTGTCTTTCTCCTTGACTACACAACGCGAGAAAAATTTTAATAGAATAAATTTGATATATTGATAATACATTAATAATCAAAATTCATTGGCTTCTTTTTATCAAATATATCAACAATGTCTATTGAAAAATGGTTGGCAAAATTGCAGAATGCTATTTTCAAAAAACTTTTATAGAAACTGTAAACAACAAAATTCTACACCTCCAACTACAAAAAAAACAATTCCTGAAGAAAAGGATTTTTCTATCCAATTTTTGTAATTTTAATTCTTAATTTAGTTCAAATTTGGTATTTTCTGGTTTGTAGAAGCGTTTATTGAGGATCAAAATCAGTGGAAGTTTTTAAAAATTATAGAAAATCAAGTCAATGAACTGAATGAAAAATTCCTAAGTGACGATGCCAACATATCGACATACACACAATGTATTTGTTTTGAAAAAAATAACTCTTCATTCTCGTTCATAATTTGATAATTTTGAGATAAATATATAAAATTTCCCATCTCCATAAACATAAATTCAACGGGAAAACAATAAGCACGAAAAATAACAGTCAATTGATTTATGAATAAATAGTTACTGTCCACGGCAATAATTAATTGTCAATAGTGAGGTTAAGTTGACATTGCGAATAGACTTACGTTCTCTCTTTACGGGGCATAATTTACACTTATGTCATAGTTTCCGTGCCAAAAAATACTGTACAAATTACAACTGAACATTGTCATTTTCTGGAGTCATTTCGACCCGTCAACCAAAGCTGTCATTTTTACTCTCCTCCAGTCTCACGTACATCACTCGAGTCACTTTGCACTTTATTTTTCACTGAACAAACGATCTACCGAGTGAAGTCAAGAGTTCAATACTCCAGTGCACTCTCTTATATTTTTTCTCATCACATTGAGGGATTAAATGTCAATTAAATAAGGGGTGAACATTTTTGATAATTCTGAGTTTACTTTGTACTGCCGACGAACGAACGTCACGAGCGAAATAACCTGGGGTTAGGTTGTGCTGCCACCGTGTGAGTGAAGATGGACCTTTAATGTGAGATTTGAAGGATGGATTTTGCAGTTCTTGTGCTCCCGAATGGAAAAATTGCAATGGTCAATTTTTTTGATACGGAAAAATAAAAAAATTTAGGAATGTCTGTCGCCGCCTTCTCGGGCCTCAATTCACAAAAAATGAATAATTACTTGACTAAAAATATTTAGAAAAATCTGAAATTTAATCAGATTATAGTACTTAACTACGACTAACTCTGTGCAAAATTTCAGCTCGATTGATCAAACACTTTTTGAGAAAAAGCTGTTTAAAAGTCGTTTTTCGGTGATATCTTTGAATACAATAATAAGAATAATAAATAAAAAATTGTCTGGATTTGATATTTGGTTCGGGAGCTATTCAAGAGTTAAACGAAATTTTATTTAACATAAACAAGGTGCCTAAAGTTAAGAACTTTCTGTGAATTGGAAATTTTAATTAATCTTGAAGATTGATTAGACCAATTGCGATTCTTGGGATTTTGAGTTATTGAATATCTCAAAGAACAATTTTCATTACCCTAACGGACCCGTCCATTCAAATTCGACTG
>JAPYZM010002599.1:0-17306 GCA_030522845.1 Psyttalia concolor
AATCACGTGATTCTAACCTCGCTTCGCTCGGTTAAATCGCGGATTACGGGCACAATGACATAAAATATTGTATGGAACTTGTGCGTAATGGTGTTTTTTTGACTCGTGGGATTCTAACACTCGCCTTCGGCTCGTGTTACAGCCTCCCACGAGCCAAAAACACCATTACGGACATGTTGCATAATATACTATTGATTCTTGAGACCATCTTTTTTTGTTCTTTAAGTATTTTTCTTTGTCCAGAGAAGGAAAGTTATAAAATTTTTCTTTCCCTGGACAACGTGCATACTGAAGGGACAGGAGAAAAAGAGTGGCTCAAGAATTATGTGATAGCAAAAAGCTTTCTTGAACCAAGAATTAACTTTTCAGCCAAAAGTACATTTTTCTATCAGTGTCTCAATATATTTAAAAAAAATTCGATTACAATCACGTAGTAAATCATCGCAAGTTAAATTTTACTGCCCCCGACTAGTTAAACAACTGTTCTTAACTGTTCTTAACTTTTTTTTACCCCCTAGCATCCAATATCAATTACATCAAAACTAATTGTACAAATAGACAATTTCATTTACCAATATACCTCTTCTATTCTTACAGCTTAACTATCACCGCTTCGTGTCCCATGAATCTCCAATATTTCCCAATGGATCGACAATTGTGCCACATCGAGATCGAAAGTTGTAAGTACACAATTGAAATATAATAAGATATTTTCAATTGCACTAAACCAATCATAGATAATAATTAATAAACCATCTAACATCCTCCGGTTATTGATATCGATTAGCCACTGAATTTCGTGACACACAACGACATATGAAACAAAAATAATTCCCCTCTGCCTGAATCCTCAAATGGATTTCAACAGATATATTCAGTTCAATTGCAGTGGATTTTTCCATTCGTCGGAAAATACCCCCCCCCCCCCCCCCCTCCTTTTTTTCAGGTCAACGAAGCAAACCGATTTACACTCGGTCGATTGAAAAAAGAACGCTTGGTTTTCCCTCATTCATTTTCTTCAGATATCTGTATGGAAAACCTTTTATCCTCTTCACTTCCAATTTTTTGTCACTCCCTTTTTTTAAAAATATACTTACACGCCTCTACTGTACTCTATCGTCACCCGCCCTCTCCCTCTCCTCCTTCCCCCTTCTCCAGTCATTCTTCGCGCTCTGATTCACATTTTTGCATCACTCAATCACTCAGAGTTCACAGATTCTACACACAAATATATGAATATTAATTTTTTTGTTTACAATGATATTCGAGATATTGCACCAGTGTGCAGCGAAATTCAGCACATGCTTTTGTCACATGAATACATATAAATAACTGAGAAAAAAATTACTTATCGAAAAATGACGCCCGAGGAATGGTGCGTTCAAATCGAATAAAGTTCTTTTTTTCAAAATTTTTCCATTCATGCCATCGAAAAATATTTCGTACATTTATTTCACGTTCAATAAGGGTTCATCTCAGGTAAATCTCTTATTTATATCACAAAAATTATTTGTGTAATAATAAAGCACTCCTAAACGTTAATCACGTTAAGTAATTTTGTTTTTCGGTTTGAAGAAAGTCTTTCCTTTTTTATGAAGAAATTAATAAAAGTGCATTTTATTTGATTGAAACCAATCATTTCTCTTGCTAATTATTTACTCAAATTAAATAATTCAATCGTCCACTTATAACCATTAAAAAATCTAATGAAATTACTCACAATTTAATAGACTAAACCGACAAATTAATGAACAAAATACTCCTCAAATTTAATTTATATTTCCTTCCATGAGAGAACCTACAACAAAAACATCAATCCCCGAAATCCCAAAGCGACAGAATCTGTTCTGACCACACACTGAACTCACCTCCTCTACAAAGTCGAGGGGATTCCCGCTGCAGAGAAAAAAAAAGACAATATTTTATTTTGATATTCTCTCATCACGAGAAAAACATTTCAAAAATGACAACTCGTACATCTCCCGCGTCCTTACCAAGCAGGAGGGGCTGAACTAATGAGACACTTGAACTACTTTCGGCCCTTCCTATCCTCCCACTTCAGTCATTTTTTTCGCCCCCTTTCTTCTTACTCTCGGCATGATACTCACTGCGATTTGCAGCGGGCAAACCCCCGACAAGTTCGACATAGTCGCGCGAGTGAAAATATTATAACTGGGGCATTTGCCGATGCCCCTCCTCCATCCTTCCCCTCCCCTAACTCATACATAACCTCACATACGAGATAGAGAGCAGCCACGAGAAAAGACTTGGCTCCGACTCTCGAGTGTGTTATTAAAAATTTCTTCATCCTTCAGAGGTCGGAAAATTCATATCCCCAAGAGTTTTTCCTCAAGACCGAAGGGCTTTTTCAATCCATTCTATCTCGAAAAAGGATGAAAAAAAAATGCATGAATTTTTTCTCGTTCAACCGTACCAATCCAAAGATAATTCACGAGCCAAGGGGCATCGGCAATAGCCCTGAGATTGAGTTTTTTTATCGAATAAAAAAATATATATATCATTTATATTTTTAGAGGTAAATGCTACCTAGATTTGTGTAAAATTGTTATTTCTATGGTGTAATGCCAACATAATATGCAACCTCCGAAGGGTCTCCACTGTGTAATACTAATAGCGGTCCCAGTGACGAATTAGTTACTTCCGATAAAAAATAAGAGAGGAATCTTCACTCCCCGTTGAATTAAAATTTTCTATTATTAATCCTTCAATCATCTGCTTATACCAGAGTGAAGAATAAAATGTCGGGGAAAGAATTAACTACGTCATTGGGACCACGCAGCCCCTTTTGTACATAGGCCGTTAAATTACGCCAAAAAAATTTTGTTCATTAATTTCATTTGAAAATTCATTTTTTTTTTTACTTAATTACGCCACAGATACAAGCAAATGGGATAAACAAAATATTTTAAATAAATAAACAGAAAATAATTTTGAATAATGCAGTACATGAGAGAATAAGAGAGCCCGAAAGGCATCCGACATACAGCACTGAGCCTCGTGTCTGGGGAAGTTGGCCACTGACGACTGGCCAGCCCTGGAAGGAGCCTACGCAATATAAAAATAAAATATACTTATAATAACAATAAATGCCGACTGACAGATATCCGTGAAAGCCGAATTCTGACGCATTGTGCATCTAGCCAAAGCGCATGCGTGAATATAACAATTTCATTAAATGAAAAATATTATTTGGTCAACTGTTACCTAAGTTCTAACAACGTGATCTGTTTTAGAAATTATTCTAGATTTAATTAATATTATTAGATATTGGACTTTTTGGCTCCCATGTCGGCATGCTGTAGTGAAATTTAATTAATTACTGTCATTATTACATTGATATGAATATTTTAATTGATTGAAAGTGTTCTTTATACGGACATTAAATGCGGATTTCATCAAAATGTTAATAACATTTTGACGAACAAATGTAAAACCAAAGTTGTTTCTCTTCTTCATTGGGAATGTAATCAAATTAAAAGTTGTTTCTGTTATAAACTATGTTATTAGCCACTTGATGGCTTATACTTAGTTCCAACTACTGGACTGAATAGTGGAGAAGAGAGAAACGGGAACATGTTAAAGTTGCTTATGCGAAATAACGTAGTAATTTTCAACAAAGAGCTGCAGAGATGAAAGTGTTGGGAAAGGCTATTGGTGAATGCTGGTTTAAGTGGTGCTATTGAGCCTGAAAAAGTTACGGGGATTTTCTAGAGCATCCCCTGAGGATGTTGTGAATAATTTGACGAGAGTAATTTTATTTTGTCAACAACCGAATCAACTGCGGTTGCATTATTCTGCATGTTTTGAAAGCTTTTATGTGGGTTCAGTAGTTGTCTGTGCTTTTGATACGCTGTGAACCTAAATTAATTACTTTTTATTATTAAGATGGGGCGCAGAGGGATATTGAGGCCGTGTGGCAAAATGGATTGGTTTTTTAGCGATGCAGATTTGAATTGCGAAATGGTTTCCCCAATTTTGAGATAGAATTGGCCGTTATCAACAAAAGCTGCTGTCTAATTACAATGCGAGGCATTGGGCATTGTTAATTTTACATAATTGAGGTTCATAAAATAATTTTTAAAGTTAGGAGAAAAGCCAACTTACATGAAATGAAAAAAATGAAAACGTATAGAGAGAACTTTTTTAGAACTTCGATATCTGCTGAACAACCACTGCGATTTGGATCAAATTGTTCTCATTTAAAGTTTTAGAGGAACATTTTCGAATGAACGAAAAGTTTTTTAATTTTCCTAAATCAATCTTTGCGCTATTAAATTTTGTTATTTTATTGGGACAGCAGATACAGGTGAATTTCAATTTAATTGAGATCAAATCGTACGTAGATATTTCGATTTTCACTATTTATATTTAAATGTATTTATTTAAATTCAATTTTAGAACAAATAGTTTTTGGATATCACAAATTTAAGTGAGTCAATTTTTCATAATCAACCTACACAGGAAATAATTTTTAGGAATAATGATTAATTGATTTGAATTTGAAAAAAATGCAATGGCAATGTACAAATTCCTTTTTAATTTTAGAATTCTTTCAGTGTTTTTTAAATTCCGTGTCTCAATCTCTACACTGGCTTTGATTTATTTGCATAACAGATGTAGGAGAATTTTTTAATATGAAGAATCAATTAATTAATTTCACCAAATCTTTCCCGGACAGTATGACTTCTCTGAAAACTTTCAAAATAGAGATTTCTAAGTCTAAAATTGAGACTTTCAGAACTGAATTTAAGATTTTCGAAAATCCCAATTTGGGAGCATGAAACGTAAATGCAAGCCTAAATCTAATGGCCATATTCATATTAACACAATATACATAATATAATATAAAAGAAATCTCATTGAATGGTCCCTAACTAGGAAATTTTACCAGATACTCTCCTTAATCTCATACTTCCCCTTAAAGTTCCAAGACTTATCTTCGGACTAACCAGTCACTACTCATTAAAAAAAAACCAGTACTAACGTTAACAATGTGAGCCCCTTCATTATAATACCCCCCCAAACTATAATATTGACAGATACTGGCCACGACGTCGCCCCTCCCTCTATGCAAAGCCCGCACGTGTCATTCTCTCGAGAGGAAGAATAAAAGCCTTTAAAAAACTTGAGCGAGAGTCAATGGTTTGACGCTGGTGGTCACCTCCATATCTCACATAGGTAGCAAAATCATGTTTCCGTTGATATGGTGCCCACACAGCAGAAAATCTCCGTGCTTTCGTCCGGTGTCGAGTTCGCGCGGTTCTTTTTTTAATCCACAACGAAAACGACTACAACAGGGCAGATGCAATTACATCAAAAACACGGAGTGAGCACATTGATAGAGTGAAGAGTGAAGGGAAATAGTGTTGAGCTCTCCCACCCAATAGGTACCATCGATATACAGCATTTCATCACTCAACAAAAATCCATTTTGCCTCTCTGTGTCATAGCGAGCCCTTAATTCCATCAATTTATCGACGTACAATCGAATTTTCCACCCCCGTCGGGGAGGTTAACGGGGGAGGGAGCAAAATACAACACATTTACCTGTCGATATATTTGAAAATCTGTAATTAATTTATGGTAAACTGGTTATGATATTTTGCATGCACACCATAACCTCTCAACCCGGAGAAATTGCTTTTGGAAATTGGAAATGTGGGAGGAATGATACATTTACGACGATTGCTGTTAAAAGTTGTTTCGCGTGCAAACCAATCTATGTATTTTTGTTCATTCTCCTTTTTTTTGGTTTATTTATTTATTCTTTTTTTCCTCTCCAACCGCTGTTTTTTCCAACTGTTTCTCCGGATTGTAAGCGAGTCGTTGGAATAATTGAGTCTCCCACCCGAAGCAAATCCCTTGAAGCTATTTTGTACGCTTGTTGGACTGCTATAATCACCGGCCCCACGCTTGCACGAAACATTTCTTTCTCAGCCACAAAATTCTATACATTTTTACATAATTTCTCGTTTTTTATCAATGGTCTCCACATTTGTCGTCCTTGATCAAAGATATACGTTCAGCCAAATCCCGTTCGGTGTTATGTGTAAATTTATCACTCATGTATTTTAAATTAAATCCCTCACGATTATATGTTTCTGCCCACTGCAGTATTACATATGTGAAGAAGTTATTTTACTAATGCTGGAAATTCTTTCCATTATTCTACTTCTCTCCGCCCTCCCCACAATTCTGGAATTCTGTTGCTGCACGATTTTGTTGTTTAGTTCTTTTTCCCCCCCAGCGAATGGGGCAAATGTTTATAGCCGGAGTATATCGCATTTATAGTCGGGGTAAGTGGATTTCTCTCATGATTGTATTCCGGGGTAAAAACAGGTTTCACGCATTTAATCGGTGCTCAATGTACACGCAATAAATTCGATATACTCGACTATTCAATTGATGGATCCTATGGCAAACGTGTTAATCCTGGCACGATACCTCTTCTATCTATTTCCAGTCCTCCCCTGTATTCCTCTCTAGTCCACGAATTTGGAGATATTCATTTAGGGCATCCTCCGTCCTGACATAACAGCCGGTGTTCGCATAACGAGCAATTGAGATACGATTTTGAGTCGAAGGGATGTTTAAATTGGGGATCAATGTATATACATAATCCATTTTTAGCTTATTATTTTTTTTCGAATTTCGACGGACAAGTTGAATTAGATGAGGATGGGGAAAATAGATTTTTCCGTTGACGAGTATTTGTATGTAATCGGAAAAAAACAGTGTTAAAATGCATGTACAGCTTTCAGAGAAAATTGAAATGTCATGGACACTCGTGAAGGAATTTGCAGGAGAGTGCCATTGAACTCTATTCCAGAAGGGATGTCGTGTGAATACACTGGTTTCAGCTTTAAATTAACCCGGAAATTTCAAAATTGCTCAAATAGTACATAAAAATACTGTTCATTTGACAGTTGCGGTTTTAATGTTGACCTTACCGGCTCACAATATCCATTAAAAAATCCGAAGGAAATCCAATTTTATAAATTCAACATTCGAATTATAACAAAAAAAATCAAAATAATAAATGCTGTTCAATTGATATGTGATTCATCATTTCTCAAAACAAATTAACTTGAATAGATCATGTAACTTATCATCTGCGGAAAGTATAGATTCCAATTTTTTAATCGGAAAATGATTGGTTAGCAAAGTTAGAATTCTTATTCGATACATAACAAGATTATAAATTGTGTAAGAACTCGAGTTTGGTAAAATAGTCATGTTGCGAGCAAAAACTTCAAATCTAGTGCTTTAATTCCCCTGTTTCTTGATTTTAACTAGGTAATACAATATCGAACATTTAAATACAGCTGATACTTGAATTTCCAAATTGAAATTGATCGAACTATGACAAATATGTCTTGTAATCAGAAAATGATTTTGCAGTAAAATTAAGAATTACATTCTATATGGTCCATAAATTATTTACGCCAAAATTCCTAATCTGAGAGGACTTTAATGTCTCAATCCTGCCGAATTGATTCGAATTCCTCTTGAATAACGAAATAATTATACACTCTCCGAAGAAAGCGAATTCTTCAGATGATTTGAATACCCTCCAGCCATTTTCGCCTCCGTGAAATGGTATTTTCAATTAATAATAGATGAGTTTCCTCGATTGAATTAGAATTTCTCGAATATATCATTTAGTAAGAAACTTCCGACTAGCCACACGATCTGCGGAAAACCTCGAGGGACTTAATCAAGAATTCTCGAGATTACTTAATCCAGAATCTGACAAATGCTCGCTATGCAGGTGTCCGGCGGCCGAGTGCCATTTGAAATCCTGGTATGCGATGTAACGATTTTGCAACCACTCTCTTCCCCTTACCCACCCGTCCCCTTCAGAAACACCCCTCATAACTAGCCCTCGAACCCCAACCCCTTCTTTATTATCGTCAGACGGTGTGTGTTGATTGCCACGGAGGAATGTTATTCCATGGAGACGGTAACACGAAAGAATTATTATCGGTAAACACCCGAGACCGGAGAGACCTTGATATTTATGCATATATCCCGGAGATATTTGGTTAAAGGCCGTATTTGAGATCGATAAATCATCTTTTGTGTTACTCTCAATGTGGGATAAATAGTCCACCAAGTAAATGAAAACATTTATTCTATGAATTTTTTATCATACACTGTAGTTCCAAAGGAAGGAAAGAAATTATATTTTTGTCCGTTGCAAGAAAAAAATTATGCATTGATTGATTTTTTTGGTCTACCTCGCGACAATCAATAATTATTCACTCGATTTTTTATCAAACAATCATGTCGTATCCCATTAAATATGTACAATGAAAACAGATTTGGAGGTGAGTTTTAATTTGTTTGGCGTTAATGAAATTGCTGCTATTTCATGAAATCTCTCTTATAAAAATCATTTTTTTTAGCAAGAGGACGATAAAGAGTTTCGAGGCTCAACCGATTGATTCCGATGTTAATTTATTCAGATAATTTTGCATTCAAATTTTTACGCTTCGAGTTTTTTGTAATTTTTTCTCTGAATTTAATGAGATAAGAAATTCGGATAATTTGTAATATTCAACTGTACCATAAATTTGTAGACTTCAGTTTTACGTACGATAGTGAATAACGTGATGAAGAAAATCTGAAAAATTGAAAGTCAATTATTTCCTATGTCCTTGAATTTTGCAAAAGAAACTTCACTAGTCCACAATATGAAAATTTGATAGAAGTCTCATTTAATTGTAGATATTTTAGCATGTATTATGTGTAACTAATCTTAAAGTCAATTGAATAAATTAAGTATAACTTTGGCCCCTCGAAAAAAATGACTGTACCACTTTAATAAAATTCATTAACAGCTTGCTAAAAGTTTTCAAGGGATACGATGAAAATTATGCAACCGGTTCATAAAATTTTCTGACTTCTTAATAAAAATTTAAATAAAAATTTTCCAGCAACATTTGTAATAGTTGTTGACTTCTTGATAAAAATTGCCTAATTGTCCGAGAATAATCACCCAACTTGACAGTAAAATTTGTTGACCCCTCACTGAAAATTGTCTGGACGTGTCCATAATTTTTATTAAAAACAGTGAATTTTACTATACAGTTGGGTAAGTTCTTCTGAACGTCAAAAATGCAACAGGATTCCCAAATGGAACGGTAATTTTCCGAACACGTAAGCCCCTGTCATATTAAAAATTCCATGGCCACTCCTCCACCGCGGAAACCTAATAAAACTTGTTCCGTGTAAAAATATAAAAAATTCATAGAAATGTTTTGTGACGTTACCCCGCATTAACGTAGCCCCCTGTGTTAACCCCAAAAACCCCCTTTACAAAAAGTTGAGAACCCTCTCCCCACCAATAAATGTCTTACTGTACGTTAGAGTGGAGATTTTTGTGTTTTTGTTCTCTCGGCAGTTGGATACACAATGCGCGATATTCGGTACAAATGGCACGACGGCTCTAAATCTGTCAGCATCGCGAGTGAGGTGGAATTGCCGCAGTTTCGCGTGCTCGGGCACAGGCAGCGAGAGAGAACCATAGGCCTAACCACAGGTACATATAAGCAAAACTAAAACGAGAGTAATATGCATACAAACAAGCAATGCAAACGTTGAAAGAGACAGAATAAAAATATATATATAGATACTGTCTCATATGCTCGTACCTCTCTTTATCACATTCATCCTGTGTACACTCCACTCTGGCCCCCAAAAAGCCACAAGAGAGAAAAAAAAATAAACGGGCAAGTGGAGAAAATGTGGAATAAAGAGAAATGATACACAAAAATGCTGACGATGGAATGAGACGATGAAGAAAATGAGAGATAGAGAGAAAGAGAGATAGAGAGAGAGATGGAGATATAAAATTGCGGAAAAGGACCTCCTTTGGATGGTCACACTGGTTGCCTTCACCCATATGTACACACGGATTGAACAGTGTTTTATTTTCCGCACCATTGCACCACTGAGAAATCATCCACTTCCTCGTGAATACATTTTTTTTCTATTTCTCTTCCGCACACACGCGAAACCCCATCCGCGGAGCTTCGGAGAATAATCTCTGGACCGTGAATTCCGTGATTCCACGAATAACCGAACAAGCTCCGTGGATATCCCAGGACGTTTTCCGGTGCTCAGCAAGTTTCCTTCGATTTCCATTTTCTTTTTCCATCTCAATTTAAAGAGAAAAAAAATGGAGAAGAACAAATTCATGAACAATTCGTTGATTTCAATCGAGCACCGGAGGCACCCTCCATTACAATTTTGGCACGTGGCTGTACAATGGGCAAAATTAATGAGAGATTTAAAGAAAAAAACCTCTTCTTTGGTATAAAAAACAAAAATCGCATTCGGAGTAGAATGCCAAAGTTAGGACTTAAAATGTTAAATAGAAAAAGGTAAGTCGTGGAGGCCCCCTCGGAGCCTGCGACGCGCTAATGTGCCGGGTGTGTCCAGAAAGGTATGTACCAACCGCAAGGGGGGGTCTCTCTCTATTTTCAGTCGGATACACGATGAGAGACATCCGGTACAAGTGGAATGAGGGCCCCAACAGCGTCGGTGTCAGCAACGAGGTGTCCCTGCCTCAGTTCAAGGTCCTCGGTCATCGACAGCGGGCGATGGAGATTAGTTTGACCACCGGTAACGTATGATAAATTACCAAAAACACACCAGCGAATGAAATGCCTCCAATTTTCTCACTCAATCCTCCTCCCCTGTGCTTCCCCCGCCCTTTCCGATCACCAACCACTACTAAATTGACTGATCAAAGTAGGCAAAGTAAAGAACAGCGTCCCAGAGTTTCTATTAAAAATTGCTATCGGGACTGAGTGTCCAATTCTTAAGTCATAAGTACGGAATACGCCAGTAGATACACCCTCTCCGTCATCTTCTGGGGACAATTAAATTTTCAGCAGAAAATTACGGGCAATTTCCGTCTCATTGCACTGAGAGAAATGGTATCTTTCTAACCTAAGGAGGTAAAATAAAGGACCCTTGCCCACGGGCGGAATTCTCAACTGAGCTGAAAATGAAGTTAATAAGGACGTGGGTAAAGGTTTCCGATCGAGCACAGGAGTAAAGTCAGATTTTCCTCGGTCTGCGCGGGATTATATTTCTCACCTAAGGAGAAAAACAAGACGGGTCCTCCTCACGTGGAAAATTATGACCCGAGCCGCAGGCGAGGATTGGAAGCACGAGGGGAGTGCTTGTTTAATTCTCCTCCCGAGGGTTTTCTCCCAAAATGGGTGAAAATGAGCGTTCTAACTTACGCTCACTTTCGGTCCATGTAGGCAGAAATGTAACTTTCCTCCGGCTGGAGGAAATAGTGTTTTTTGAGAAATATGTCATCACTGTAGGGTAGAAATTCGTCGCTCTAAAATGGACACAAAAATAATGTCTTGGTCTGAGAAAATCCACTTTTCATCTAAAGATCGTAGATTCGTTCAAAAAATGCGAAGCAAATGAAGCACAGGAAGAAAATTATTTCTCGAATCAAGTCCACTGATTTTTACCTTAGAATATATTGTATTCGATACTACACTATTTTTGACTTAATGGATCCAACGGGACTGCATTTGAGAACGTAGATTCTTGTTATACGTCAATTATTTTTGCCATTAAAATCGGAACAAAAGTCATTGGAGAATGTTTTTATTTTCTCAGTGCAAGTCGACATTTTCTTGGCAATTGGATAGCCATAAATTTCTCGATACATTTGAAGACGTCTTTTTCAAAATATTTGTTTCTCTCAGCCCAGGCAGACATATCATTGTTTACTTGAACGAAAAAAAATTCTAGCTCATATAATTATATTCTCCAGAAACAGTTTTTTGTCATTTTATGGATAGAAAGGTACATATTATCAGACGATAAAAGTATTTGAGAATTTTTTATTGTACAATGTTTTGTCATTTAAATATGGAATGACCAAAATTGGTAATTTATTTTGTAGACGCTTTTCTCCACTTTACGCGTCAAACTCGACGAGCCATTAAGCGCTGGGTTGTCCCACTCTCCAACTTCCTGCCATTTACAATTTAAAAATCTTCAATTAAAGTTAAGAAAGCCTTTCATCATTTCTCTCAAAGTTCGCATAATAATTAAGACCACTGAATTGCAGTATTAATTTATAATTTTCTATTTCAGTCAAAGTAATACGAAAACTGAATGTCTGTATTTTACTTATCATTTCTCTAAAATGGAGAAAAATTTAGAGAAATAAGTTAAGAAGATGTTTAATGAGCAACTACCCATTTTAAAATAGTTCCATTGGGAGTTTTCTTGTTCGAATTCTAAATCACGGTATCCAAAGATTCAAACTTGAATATCACCAAACAAATAAAACTCTATATATTTTCATAAGCTATTATCAAGAGCCACTTGGATTTGATAATTTCTACTTTGATAAGTTTGGGGCTATTGAAAGTTATTGAAATGTGATTGTCAAAAGAGCATTGAAGAGGTTTGTATCAAAATAGACCATAGCATCGAGTTAATTCAAATAGACCTATGATTTTGTCGCACAAGAGAATTATAATAAGAAAGTCTCCGTATTATTATTTTTTTTCCTCATTTCAGCGGGTCCGGAATTATAAAGTTTGCAATCAACAGTCAATTCTACATTTCTCTACTAATTTTATATATTTTCGTAATAACATTTAGTATATTCAAAGCCGAATCAAAGGAGAGCCGGCTAGAAATGTTTCAAATCGATAAAAAAAATTGCAAAGAAAGTTCAAGTGATGTTTCACTTGTCCATTGAGAATGGAAATAGTCGTGTTCGCATTCCAAATTGACCCACAAAAGAGACGTCAAACTTTCCGGAGCCATCAAGCGCTGCCCAGCCCCAACTATCCGAATCACCTCCATCTGAAGTTTACAATTTCCTCTATCTCACTATTTCGGTTTATACCTGACGAAATAGGTGTTGCCCGGAAACACTAAATTTCCGGCCCCTGAAATTGATGAGTTTATCAGTGGATGATAGCCGACCAAGCCCCCGAGGCGGTATCGATACCCGCCAGTAGCAGATGCTATCGATTCCCCAGGGAAAAAAAAACCCTCATTACATCTTCTCTTTTGTCACAATTCCCTTCATCACTACTCCTTTTTTTTAATTATCTTCACTTGAAGAAAGACGAGTCCAACTGCCGCAGGCATTCTCACTTCCACCCTCTGCCTCTTCTCCGAAGAAACAGTGACAAATATCGACAGACGGAAATGGTTTTCCTCCGGCTTTCTCTCAGAAGAAGTCTCCGAACATCTATACATCAATGTGGAACACAATCGAAGTCGATGAAGTTGAATGAGGGACTAGTGAGATGAGATACAACAGATATACATACGTAAAAAGCGAAAAGAGTTCTCACAATGACGGCTAAGTGAGGAGAAGTTCATAAAAGTTCATTGCAATATACACCGTTACGACTTTTTCGTCTAGAATATTACAATCTTCCTGAAATTTAAGTACACAGATTAAACAACTTTTAAAGATCGAGAATTGTTTAAGAAACGTCTTTCCATAACACAGAACCCCTCGAAGTGTATCCTTGCTAATGCTTTTTCAGGGAAATTTTCTAGAACCAATAATCAACTTTGAAATATTGTTCTGAAATCGATTTCATGTTCACTTCACATTCTAGGAAGAGAGTCAAATGATTTCCGTTTTTCTTTTAAAAATCCGAATGAATCCCTAACAGTAGAAAACAAGTTGGGACAATTAATCTTAGACAAATTATTTTCTGAAAACTGAACTCCCATTTCATTACCCTTATTTGACACTACTAGTCACACAGTCTTTTAATATAAATAATTTCCTCATTTTTAATATCAAATTTAGTAATACTTTTGTCAACACAATGTGTACAGAGTGGAATTTTACGTAGGATGGGGTGCGATACTCACAGGAAAAGTGTTATTAGACTCGTGAGATTATAGCAGGAGCCGAAGACGAGTGCATAGTACATCAAAGAAGGGAATTTATATAGTGTTCCCCATTCTCATGACGTTACAAGATATTATTGGATGGGATTTGGAATAGGTAGGATAGAATCCAGGATAATTCTCAATATAAAATATCCAAGAAATTTAGACGGAAAAAAGTGATAGATATGCTATAAACTTCCCACGAGCGGAAAACCATTTTCCCGCTATCATATAAAAATCGAGGCGTTCTTGACTACTAAACATTCCCATTGCACGTGATGTTAACAGATTGCAACTGATTTCAGCTAATTTCAAGTATTCTAAATTGAAGTCTCGGTTATCAAATATTGAGGTAATTATGTGTTAGTAGTTAAATACGAAGATAAATCATTTTCAAAAATATATTTATCAATTTTAACAGAAAAATATAGTTTTAAATATATATAATGAATGAAAATATGTTTTTATTTATTTTTTTCACGCTCTGAAAATTTTGAAATTAAATGTCTCATCTTGCCAATTGCTGATGGCAAGTGATTTCAATGGAAATCATTTGAAATCGGCGAAATCACGGGACTTCAACTGATTTCAAAAGTGATTGCAAGACTGATTGCACCAGTGAATCACCCTTCGATAAACCCCCGTCCTCATCTTATATTCCCCCCTTCTCTCCCACCCCCAACCCCACGACAACAGAATCCACATCTGTATTCCTCCGTGTCCATATCACTTGACCAGAATCTCGATATCATCTTAATATTCCTGTGCTGGAAACGTCCTATTCGCACGCCTGCGTCGGAAGTACGCAAATACGTGCGATTTACTCTCTCGCTTGTTCCTTCCATCCACTCCGCTGCCATCCTCTTCAATCAATTCTCCCATCCGGAGCCAGTGGATGTAAAGGCCGTGTACATTCGGGCAATAGGGTCGAGCCGTTTGCTAGCAATACAAGCACGTTATACAGATATCCAGGTGATATCCGCTGAACGACCGAAGTCCTTTCACCATTGGGTATCGAAGGCTATTCATGAATGAGGTGAGTGGAGGGAGATAGGGTGGATGAGGTGAGGCATCGAATGCATCGACGCCGGCCACGACACGCCGACTGTATAAAAGAACATAGGAGTCTGTGGATGGCGATCTCATCGATTTCTGTATGCGTGTATGAACGACTGGAACGCTATATTCGGAATGCAAATGTTGATGACGATATGCGTAGCTTTTGAGGGCGCTCTATTTTCCGTCGCTAGTCAGATGAATAATAGAGCTCATTAGATACTTTGGAAGAAATTATAGGTTCGCCCTATTCTGATTGGATCGTGACAAAAAATAATCTTCACAGTCGGCAGAAAATAAAAATTTTGAAGTTCATGTAAGCGTGTGAAAATTAGAGACACGGTGAAAGTATTCTTCTATAAGTATTTTCATGCAGCGGACATGATAGAAATATTACTGGAGTAGGAATTCAAAATTATTAGCTAGGAAATAATTAATATTTTCATTTCGATATTGCCAATTCGATGATATTAAATAGTGTGATATCGATACTATTTTTTCACCCGTGGACAGTTCAATTCACAGATGGAGAATTTGATATAGTGTCATGTTCATAATATTTTGCAAACATTTTTAATTTTATTTTCATTTCAGTCAATTCAAAGGATAGTTATTTTCAGAAAACTATTTTTTAATTGGATTCAACAAATCAACACTTGAAATATTCTCGTTAATTTTTTTGAAAGGCTCAAATTTGATATTTTTAAAAGTGTCAATTGACAATCTGAAAATAGGCTTTTTCAAAAAATGTAACAGTAAAAATCCAGCCGTTAGTTCGTTTACTATTACCTCGCATATTTCTCCTCGCCGTGCACCCAGTAAATGGCTTTTCACCCGGACGGAGATAATCATCTCTAGCTAGCACTCCAGCAGCTTATCATCCCCCTCTCCTCATTTTTCTCCTATTTTTAATTCATCTCCACTCGTCTCCCTTAATCATAATTGTAAAAGTTTCTTGCTGAAAGGGGAAAATTATTTTCCCCCGACTGATCGTAATTCTCCAAATTCTCTCTCAATCACAGTGTCAACGACACGCTATAATACATCCGGAGCTTTTCTGCTCAAGGGTGAGTAGAAATATGTCAGTCGGGATATGGTGGGGTATTAAATCCGCTGAAGAGGACCATGTAATGAGTGGAGCGAGGAAATACGATGGCAATAGGGAAGAGGGCTTGATGCCGGGCTTCTACTTAGTTTGATGAAGGCTTTAATTACGACTCGGATCACACCGACTGACCCACAGGAGCTTCCGCGAGCTGAATTACCTACCTCAATCTCTCCCAAAACCCCTGCCCCTTTCCTTAATACTCGACTCATTGCCACTCCGTCTGTCCTGGAAATTGCCTTGCCCATTCCCTTCATCTCTACATTCAACTCATTAAGGCCACAAAATACATATGTTTATGAACAATTAAAAATCCTCAATGAAAATTTCATTAATCTGAACGATTTAAACATATTTATCCGTTTCAAGGGAACCTAACATTTCCATATTTAAAAAAATGTTGTCATTCTTTAAAATAATTTATGCTCAAGTAAAATCAATTATACCATCGAAGAAATTAATTAAACAATTTATTTCTTGTATTCTGAGAAAACAATTTTTTTTGCTCAATCTTTATTTATTTGAAGGAAGTATATATTCTGTCAATTATCCCAAACAGATTCTCCTGGAGGTTAGAGTTGTCATGAATTTCACTGAATCTTCTCAATAATTTCTAAAATTAAAACAAAAGGAAGAGAGAAATTACGAAATTTAGAAAAAAGTAATAATTATGGACGCAGTTTATCCAACATCCCCTACAATATAATAATCCTCCAGAGCAAAATAATTGTCATCATTAATATCTAATCAGAATTACCTGCAGATAATTCTTTTGAAGAAATTGAACTTCGAAAAATCAAATAATTCCCTCAAGTACATGAAGATTTGTCAAATAGTACATTACGACCCAAGGCCAGAAAGCTGGATTTCCCGGCGCATGTGGTGAAGCCCTCGGCTTCACCTCGGCCTTATATCACATGTGTTTGGGGCATCCAACTTTCTGACCGTGTGTCGTATACTATTTTTCTTCATCTCCACCTGAAAGTACGCTTAATTAGAAAAATTCGTAAATATTCTTGATATTTGCCACTTCAACTTTTGTGGCCTACGCGAGCGCCCTTTCGCCCACTGCGCGTACTACATGAGGCAGTAGGAGGCGGATGCCCGCCCGACTTTTGCAAAACCGAGACGTAGCCGAGGTTTTGCTGGTCGGGGGGGGGGGGGGGGGCAAGGGGGGGGAAATAATTAAAAGTCCAAAAGGATCATTGTT
>JAPYZM010002600.1:0-13385 GCA_030522845.1 Psyttalia concolor
CTCGAAACGCGTAAGGATGATTCCTCATTGGTCGAAACAATCGCCATATTCGAGGCGGGAAATTGAAATATGGCGCGCGGAGCGCGCTATCGGTCTCGTGATGGATGAATAGAAGATCATTATTTTCATTTTGGCTCGAGTTATTGAAGTTACGTTTGGTGGGCCTATGAATTCACCCACGCAATAGACGTACTCATCTTTGGGAACCCCCTACAGTGCTTCAATAATAATGCCATGGTCCTAACCTGTGTTATTTTCGGTCAGTGCTCGTGAGTAAGACATAGGTGTTTACATAGTCGTAGGTCTGGTCCCATTGCCATTCCCGACGGTCGTTGGTCTATTTATCACTTCGGTGGTTTCTGTATCGGTTTTTTTCTGACGATAAAGTTCATTTTGATTTTTTATTTCACACTAGTGGAAATAAATATATAACTGGAAACAGTTTCGCGTTACGCAGGGTCTGATTTACCTGCGTAACACGAAAAATTGTATATATAGGCTCGCAAACTACGATAATTTCGTCTCAGTATCCGGAGAGGTTCACCGACAAGTCTTGCCCCGACAATGGTCGGAGTCGGCAGGAGAGGTGGTTGTGATTGGTTGAATTCTAAGATGTTTATGTTACTCTAAACGCGCGGAATTACACCCCTGGGATTGTTCAGAGTGAGAAAAAGGCATTTTAGTGGAGCTCTGAAGCAAAGCATCGGCGACGACTGCCGGTGTGCGGGTACTTCGGTGAATTTTTACAGGTGTTGTTAACCTATGGAATGAATTATTAGATTTCTTTTGCTGATCCTGCATTCCTCGTCTCGGCTAAATAATCGAGTTATTGATTGCCCACAGTGCAGGAACGAATTGTTGCTGGTGAGTTAATAATTTTGGGTTATACTTCCCGAAACGAGGAACTTGCTGTACCTTTCTGAGGACATCGTTGTCGCTTCCTCTTACATGATGGTTAAGTCGAGCCTAACGTATTTTATGTTGTTTGTTTTCTTTTGTTGAGTGAGTAATTTCTCTCTGGATGAACTGTAAAATTTTGTCTATTCGTTTGAGTTTGAAGGGGCCGAAACGTGCTTTTATTGACAATTAATGATTTTCGTTTATGTTTCGTTTACATTTAATTATTCACAATATTCGAGATTAGGTGACGCCAGTGGGCTGTATTAGATTTTGAACTCGTTGAGAGGCGACTTTAGGAATTTTCAGTGCAATATCAAAGATTTCGGTTGTTTTTGGTAAAATTGGTTATTTTCCGTTCTTGGGATTGTGGGAACCCGTACTCTCTATTTCCAATAGAAAATATTACGGAAAAATATTAAGAGTAAAAATATGATCGTAAACAATATTATTTGGCCGAAAGAGTATCATTTTAAATATTATTTTTCAAAATATTAGCGCGTTGAAAAATTATGACCCGAAATATTTTTGTACAAAATATTCGTCCGGAGTGATATCACTTGGTTAGCATATTATTTTTTACTTTGTTATACAAGAATAGGAACAACAATAAAAATAAAAACAAGATAAGTTTAATATTCCTTTTCCGATGTGTAAATGGCACATCACTAGTAGTCGGAAATTCCCGCATTCGATTCCCGATCGAAGAATATCTGAATTTTTTCTTCATTTGTTTGGGGATCAGGTAAATTGCGAAAGGATTTCCCACCCATAAAAAATCCTTTTCAGTCATTCATCCCACTGCATTATCACAGATAATTGAAAACGCATGTTCCCTACCCAATTCCAAAAACGGAACTCAATATATTTATTGTTTAGTTGAGAAAGATGTGATGAAATGCAGAATATGGGTGGACATAAGTTTCCATCGTGGTTTCGTTGCACAATTTTCAATTCGGTATTTTTTTTTAATGCTATTCGTTGATTCCGTAATATTTCATGGTGATATTTTTCACTGTAATGGATAGTTTGTGTAATATTTTCTACCGTAATATATTACTATTCCGTAATATTTAGACCTATGATGCATAAAAGTACACTAGGTCAGTTTTCTACTATCATCGTTCTCGCCAAAATGACTATTATGTTGGAAATCCGACGATTTCCAGAGACGCGGCGCTCTCACACACAATCTCATTCTCACACTTACTTGGGCGTCTCGCTGGGCTCGCCGGACAGTTCGACCACCTTAGTCGATCTCTCACTCACGCCTGGGGACAGCACCTCCTGGGCTGCTCCGCTACTCACCCCCTCTGGTCAACTCAACGCATTCGCACAGCTCACACTTACGCTAGATTCGCTTGAATTGCGCAATCGCACTCACTCACACATGCACACGCTTTTTCTTTCTCATCACCTGTAGCTTATCATGAAAAGGGCTTCCCTCTCGTACTAACCGTGGAACTGTGTACATCGCATCTATCCTGCGTGATAGTTCCGACACCTCTACTAATTCTGAATCTATTAAAATTAAAAACTCCGCACAAACTATTTGTTAACGCGTCGGTTAACAAATTAATCAACCAAATTATCAGACTGCTCAACTTCACCATATTTAATTGAACAACGGACAAATAAATTAAATATTTTATAGACAACACAATTAACCGCGTGGTGACACGAAATAAAATTATAGTGAATGTTACGAAAAGCTCCTGTGTGAAGTGTTTCATTTTTTAATGCCCGGCTCCCTCTTTTTCTCGTCCGCTCATCCCTCTCAACAAAACCAGATCCGGCTCAATTAACCTAACGGTTAATTTAACATATTGTTTAGTGAAATGAGCATTGTGAGGATTTGATGGCCATGTTATGGAACTTACTAGAGAAGCTGTCATGATTACTTTTCTGGATTCCTCAGCACTCAATGCTTCCTACATTAATGTTTTCTTTTTAGCCACTTTGCGAGGCAACTTAGATATCTTCTCATCTGAGAGAGATTTTCCCTTCGGCATAAGTCAAAAATTAGAACTGGTTACGAAAGCTATACAAGTCTGCGAATAAAACCGAACAAACAAGAGAACCTGACGTTCTGGTTGGTTGAGTTTTAAGATTGAGAGGTACCCTAAATGCGCAAAATTCCAACCCAAAAAACATTGTGACGGATCTGCTGCGTAAGTGGTGATATAAACACGTTTTTTGGGTATAATTTTTTTCTGAATCTGTGGTGGTAGCATCAGTCCATGCGGACTATTACGCAGTGATTTCGAAAACGAAACATGACTCATAATTTGGCTTTTTCATACTTCAACATTCTTTAGCTCAAATTCATTAAATCCGAGTTATATGATATTTCCCGATTAAAAATCAAATCCTTGAATGCTATACAAATATACGAACCAAAGTTAATTTGGTAATTAGGTTGAATATTGACTCCACGCAATTTTGCTAGGAAACTGAATGGATTCATCACTCAGTGCCTAAACTAAGTATAATAGGCAATAAAATCAAGGCGGACTCAATTAGGTGAACAGTTAGGTGGGTGGGAGCACCCACCTAACACCACCTTTGAGCACCATGGTGCACCTTTTGGAGTTCATTTCAGCCGCGTCCCCGTGGCGAACTCTGGGTAACGCTAGGTGCTGACGAGGTCTGTTATACTTCTTCACACGTTGTATATATACCTTCAGTAGGGAAGGAGTGGGGAAGGATCCGTACAACTACCCAAGCATCGTGAATTTCAATTCATTATGTGTTGACATCATCAATTAATTTAAAGCAACGAGCGTTCCGCCTCCAGAAATGTTATTTCCCATCACATTCCAACTATTTTATAAAAACTTTTGTTCAGTTTTCCAATTAAAAGTTGTAAGTCGGCATAGCGTACTATGACCATTAATTTACTAAAAGCATAATATATATTTAGGAATTTTAGAGTTGTGGGCATAGAAATTTTACATTTTAATTAATTTATTCTTTCTTCCATTTCGCCGTATACACTCTTCGGTTTCAAAGTTTCTCAAAATTCTACTGCGACAAAGTTAGGCACGGAATTTTTTGAATCATGATAACGTGCCTACCAAGTTAAGTCGGGAAGAGAGGAATGCAATGCTGGACGTCAATTTATTTGCTTTGCTAGATATTGTAAGAGATCTCCTAATGGGGATATTGATTACTATTTGTCAGTTCTATACAACTCGTTTGGTGTGACCCAATTTACCTATTGAGTCAACAACTGCTGACACCTGTCATCACACTCATCAACCTTATGTGAACGCTAATATTCTGTTGATTGGATAAAGAAAGTTAACCTCGTGCTAACCATTAGTGCTCCAAACAAATCAGTTAATTATAATTTCAAACTAAGTATATATATTTTATTTGTTTGCCATACACGTTCATTCCAATCCCATATTTATTAGATTCCCACAGGTTATGGGCCACAGGTTCCCACAGATTGTGGCAAATAATAAAATAATTATAATAAATAGTCAAAGGACGAAAAGTGAGGTTAAGACTGATCAAGCACGAAAACTTTATAATTGTTAGTAAAAATTCATATTAACAAGAAAATTCAACAAGTCCATGGTCGGGACCGTAAATTTTACCCGATTAGAAATGTTGCCCAAGGATAATTATGATACTTGGTGTTTACAAGTGGAAGTGTTGTTTATTAAAAATGACACGTCAGGTTACGTATGTGGTGAAATTCCAAAGCCATCCGGACCGACCGGCACAGATCGAACAGAAGGCATAGCCGCCTTAGCAGCATGGACTAAAGGAGGTGAAGCAGGTGGGCAAGCTAGAGACGTCACGTGAAATTTGGCTGAAGTTGAAGCGAATCTTCGCATGCGATGGGGTGGTTAAGAAAGCAATGTCGATGACACATTTGAGTACTCATAAAATGTCAGAAGGTAAGGATGTTCGTGAGCACATTAAACAATTCCAAGACACAGTATGTGAATTAGAAACAATGCTTATCAATATTAATAAGGATTTTTTGAGCATTTTCCTATTGAATAGTCTTCCAAGGTGGTTTGGACCTTTTCGATCGATACTGACATCATCAAGGGATGACGTACCAAGCCTGGAAGTCGTCATCGCAAAAACCATTGAAAAAATTGAATTGAGAGCTCAACAAGAACGACATGACGCACCAGAAGCTTTCTATACCAGCAAAAGATATCAACCCAATAAGCAGGGGTCACGACGTCAACAAAATCCGAAGACAAAATTTCCTTTTCGCTGGAGTCGTTGCGACATCACTGATCATAAAGCATCTGAGTGCAAGAACAAGGACGCGAGCACCTCAGGAAGCCAGCAACATAAAGACGAAAAAGCCGACACCCTGGACGAATCATATTTTTCGCAATTCGTGGGCTTCGGTGATCCTGAAGCAAGCAGCGATGTCAACCGTGACGAAGACTAGTGTCTGGACAGCGGGTGCACCTCCCATGTGTGCCGAACGAAGAAGAACTTCAAGAACTACAAGAACTACAGACCGTGGACGTCTGAATCTAGCGAGCAATTCATAGACAATTGTAGAAGCGAGACGCACCGTCCAATTAAACACCACCGATGGGAAGTATCTCAGGTTAGTCAATATTAAAAATGCGTTGTATGTTCCAGATATACGCATAAAACTTCTTTCAGTGGCCAAGATTACTAATAAAGGTCATGACGTCTTGTCTAGCCAGACACATGCCGCTGTGCGGGATGAATCTGGGAATATAAGGATATTTGCTGTCCAAATCGGCGATTTGTACTACGTCCTAGGAATAGGTGAAGCTGCTAACGCTGACGTACTGACAAACGGCGTAGTGTTCAGACCTCGAATCGTGGCATAACAAACTGAGACACCTGAATGTCCGAGACCTGAGAAGGGCCGTCGGGAATGGTGCCATATCTAGCGTAACACTTAGGACTAGCGAGCCCAAGCTAGACTGCGACACTTGCCTGGCTGAAAAGTTGACTGCATTGCCTTTTCCAGCGCGGGAGTGCAGGAGCGACCAGCCACTTGAGGTAATCTATTCTGATGTCTGTGGCCCTCTGAGAACAAACTCGAACGGAGGTGGCAGGTATTTTATTACATTCATTGACGCTTACTATCGCTGGTCTCATGTATTCATCGTTAAAAAACGAAGAGAGGCCCTTTCAGCCTTTGAAAACTTAAAAAAATTGGTCAAAATTGAGTTTGATCTAAAGATCAAAGCTTTTCAGTCTGATAATGGGCTCGAATAGTGTTCCTGTCATTTTGATAACTTTCTCAGGTCTAAGGGGATAAAGAGAAGGCTCACAGCGCCCTATGCGCCTCAACAAAATGGGCAAGCGGAGCGAAAAAACAGGACCCTCGTAGAAATGGTCAGATGTATGATAATCCAGTCCGGACTAGCTTCGTCCTTCTGGGCGGAAGCGGGTATTCGTCCTGGACAAATCTGTTGGCAAGGATAAACTGAAAGCCAGAGCTCAAGAAGGAGTCATCGTGAGCTATGCGGAAGACGCAAGAGCATAACGTGTCTCGATGCCTACCAGCAAAAAAGTGGTCATCACAAGAGATGTTTGATTCATCGAAAGCATTGGTAAGAAAGGCCAACAAGGAGATATTATCTGCGAACATATTGAAGGTGAAATTAAATCTAACTTTGGCACTCACTGTTTGGATACCGAGACATATGTCGAATCTGGTCAAGATATCGAAGACCCTGAACCGGAGGTCATACACAAAAGAGGACCCAAATCCCATCCAACAGTTTCCTCTGACATCACAAGAATGTGGAACGCTATAAATTGCCCGTCTTTGATGTAAAAAATGATTGCCGATAGGAGGGCGCTGGAGCTCAATATATACAAGAAATTTGAAATAAAGAAGTGGCTAGGAGCCGGATAGCTCAGTTGGGAGAGCACCCGACGCATAATCGGAAGGTCCCGGGTTTAAATCCCGGTCTGGACTATCCATTTTTTTCAGTAAAAATTTCTTGTAAATTTTATATTGAGAATAATCCTGGATCCTATCCTATCTATTCCAAATGCCATCCAACAATCGCCTCTGACGTCACAAGAATGTGGAACGCTATATAAATTTCCCGGACGTCCATTAAAAATTAAAAATGGACTGAAGGGAAGGCCTAAGAAATCCTACACTCTGGTGAGCATATCCAGTGCTAGAAGGTTTCGCTCCGGAAGCACTGAGAGCAACCGAAAAGTTACTCAAATATCAACAGGCCAATTCACATCAGACTATGGAGAGGACGCTACACCGGCGACAAATGCTCCTGAGCACCCCTAATTCCGAATATTACAGTGGACCTGGATGACGATGTATTTCCGCCAAATGATGAAGCAAGCAACGTCGTACGTCTCGCTTTGAACGCTGAAATAACCATCAAAGAAACATTAAAGGGACCGGACAATGAAGCATGGAGAGATGCAATAACTTGCGAGGCGAAGAGTCCCATCAAAAACGACACCTGGGACTTAGTTGATCATCCACATGGAAAATATGTGGATGCAGATTCGTTGTCACCGATAGATATAAAGCCGACGAATCATTAGAGGGGAAGGCAGCTAGACTTGTGGCACAGGGCTTTACCCCAATTCATGGCGTCGATTACTCACACACTTTTGCTGCAGTAGTTAGACTGGATACATTTAGATTGCTTCTCGCCCTGGCGGTAAAATTGAATCTGAAGGTTCACGAAATAGACATAACGACAGCCTACCTGAACGGCCACATCGAGGAGGAATTTTCCAAAAAAAAAACCTGCGTTGCTGAAAGAAACTTTGACAGAAATTATTCAGATGAAACCGGATGATAATGGAGTCACGAGAAAAGCAATCAAAATGCCAGAAAAATTGAAAGACGATAATCAAACTTGCCGTCTGTCGAAGGCCTTATACGGCTTGAAACAAGCCGGCCGCTAGTGGGATCAGAAATTGGATCATGAGTTGCGAGGCCTTGGACTGACAACGACCAAAGCCGATCCGTAAATAATTCATAAATAATTCGTAAATTGGGGTCAGTTTTCGAGATAAAAGATCTGCAAAAGGCAAATTATTGTTTGGGAATCGAAATTTCTCAAGCTCCACGTGAAATATCCATAAATCAGAAAAAGTACATTGGAAAAATTCTGAAGCGGTTCCACATGGAAGAAGCTAAGGCAGTTACGACTCCCATATCACCTAGTAATAAATTAACGGACGAAGGAGAAAACGCGAGCTCTTCAAATCAGCCGTAGAGGGAATAGGTTGGAAGTCCCATGTACCTTGCCATTGGAGCTCGCCCGGATATCGCTCGTGCGGGGAGCGTCCTCGCTCAATTCAATGATTGCCATACAGAGCTACATTGGAAGGCCACGAAGCGCGTCCTCCGTTACGTAGTTGGAACTACCGATTATGCTATAACATATCAGCACGATTAAGATAGCATCCAAGGATATGTGGACTCAGACTGGGGGGAGCTGTGTGATCGACCGTAAATCATACACAGGGTATGTTTTCACCATGTGTGAAGATCCTATTTGCTGGAGAGCACAAAAGCAAAGCACCATCGCCCTATCTTCGACGGAGGCGGAATACATGGGTATTACCGAAGGACTTAAAGAAGCCCTCCACCTTAAGACAATGATGTCTGAGACCAAGATCTCTGACTCCAGAAAACTTGTCGTCTATAACGACAATCCAGGAGCACAGCTGCTAGCCGAGAACCTGATTTTTCACCAACGAAGCACGCACATAGACATTCGCTATCATTTTATACGCGATGTACTCAACGGAAAGGACATCCACTGACGTACCTGTCTACAGAAGACATGACTGCCGACATTTTTACCAAGGGATTCCAAAGGCCATAACATGAGTATTGTGTTAAATTAATGGGGTTATTATGAGCAGATTTATCGTTGTAAGAGAATGTTAATCGGACCAATGCCATACTCATTGAGGGAGACTGTTGATTACTATTTGTTATTTCAATACAACTCGTTTGGTGTGATCAAATTTACCTATTGAGTCAACAACTGCTGACACCTGTCATCACACTGATCAACCTTATATAAACTCTAATATTCTGTTGATTGGTTAAACAAAGTTAACCACGTGCTAACCATTAGTGCTCCAAATAAATCAGCACTCTTACTGGCTCCATTCCCTATCACTAATAGAGTTGGGCGCCAGCTGGATTTTTGTCGTAACTCCAACGGTAAAACCGGCCTCTAGAGCGACCCCGCCGGTCTAGAGCGCTTTCGGAGTCGCAGGACGTCATCGCGGCCCGCTACAGAGGATGCGGTAGAGTGGCCGAGGTTCACCAAACTAGCCGCCGATTTACCCCTATGTGAGGAGTCTCTGATACCGGAAAACATGATTTCCGCTCCATCGCCGAGGGCGTGCAGACCCTCTCGGGTAGACTATGACCTAGAATGTGCCATTTTCGGTGTCTGGGAATAAACTGCGAATTCTTCCCACCCCGCAGAGCACCGAGATTCAGGAGGCACGTGCTACCTAGGTATCCGGAGGCCTTGCCTCAACCACCAAGGTCCACCCCACATCAACGCTGAGATGTCGATAACGGCTATCTTATCGCCAGTCCCCCTTCAACTAATATTCCAGGGGTTGACATGGCCCCAGCTTGCAAAGATCTCATCTATCCTCAAGCTAGCCGACTACGTCATCCTGGGATTTCAATCCCAAAGGGACAAGTCTACTCAACCATCTCTCTATTCAACTGCGGATTTTCGGAGAGAGCGAAAGCCACCAGCTCACCCAGCGAGGCTGCCACCTCTCCGAGATATAAAGCGGGACAGCGAAGTTACCCGCACGGAAAAAAATATGTAGAAATTATATATCAAAATTGATATCAAATATATGTAAAATATAGGTTGCATACATGCCTTTCTATGCGAAATATGTTGAGCATATATTTCACCTATATGTCAAAAAAACATTTTTAGCCGATTTTTTATATCAACAAATATAAATAAAATATAACCGACGACGGTGGCCGAGTTGGTTAAGGCGCACGGCCGGACGGCGGAGTCTGCGTGGAGTGGTTTCAAGTATATTAAACATTTACTTTGGAAATTCTTAGTTCTCAGTGAACTCTCTTTGAAGCTAGGGGCAATTTTCCGTTTTTCTTTTCGCAAAGGATCCAATTAGCAGTGTATGTTGTTGTGGGCATTTCATGGGACTGAATCTTATCAGTTTCTCCCTTGACTGTCATTATTATTTTTCGTTAATTATTCTATCGCTTGAAATTCTCCCTAAAAATAATAATAATATTAATAATCATAATCATCAGGCGTAGAGAAAGTGATAGGCGCAGGAAAAGAGGTGCCCCCATCGCCTGGCAGGATGGTGCTCTATCCTGCGCGCAATAGCTATGTTAGTTACAGGTTGACTCCCCGTAGTTGACTATACCCGGTTCCAAATTCGAATCGTGACAGTGCCCCCCACAATCTGTTCCTTTCGGATGGGGACCATGGATCACTTGGGAGAGGCAGAAGATTTGGATCTAATGGTAACAACTTGACAAGACTTAGGTGGTCGAAGGAGTTCAAGAAGGACCTCATGCAGTGTTGGGAAAATAGTCAGCCGGCGCAGCGAGGATATATGGCACGGATACGGGACTTATGGTGTGCACTGCATACCATTTGCGCACTTCACCGCCCAATATCTTCGGGATCAGCCGAAGCCAGCCGTTTGCGTCGTCAAGGATACGATTTGCTCGTTATTCCGCGACGGCTGTCGGGTCCCGTCTCTGAAATTTCGGTCAGAAGCGATGATCCTCAGCCAGAGTAGCCTACCCAGCATTGTAATGAGGTGTCGGCGAGAGCTCCAAGAAATATGGCAGCGAGGGCACAAAAGATCACGGGGAAATTTCGCATTCCCCCTGGGGATTTGGCGTTGGAGAATGAGGCACTGGCTGCACTGGCTGCACTACTCTCCCCAGATGTTAACTTGCTCGACATAAACTGGTCTGTGTATGACGCAGCGTGTCGTCTGAAGCCACGAGCCCCTGCAAAGGCGTCCGTTGAGCGAAAGATGAGACGACGAATTACACAGCTCCAGGGCAAGATCGAAGAGGCTCGGAAGCAGGCGTCACAAATTCGGAGTGTGATAGATTTTACCATAAGTGGACGAAGTTTTACGCCCCGAATTCCCTAAATATCTGTGGACTTACGGGATCATCATAATACAATGAATAAGGCAGTCCTCCTTGTCATCAAGGAGAGATTTGTCGAGAGGGTGCGAGTTCTAGGGACTACAAAACGATCCCTAGACAAGCGGTTGCGGCCAGTGGTGGACAATGCTGACTTCCACTCTAATCCTAATCGCTGGTTCGCACCGTTGGCGCCTGCACCTGATAAGATGCCTTCAGTCGTGCGGGTTGCGGAATTTTCTTTTCTGATTTTCTTGCTATTAGAGTACTTTGCGGTAAAAGACAATATCGTGAGATGCATTAAACCTCGAGCACTCGCGCTATGGTCTCTGCGCCGCCGTTTTTGTAAGTTTCATGATATCTTTAAAAATATGAGGAATTAGGCTCTGCCTTTTTACAAATTTCTCGAATAATATGTCCGATGAGAGTATACACGCCTCGGTTGCCCTAAACTATTTTTTTTAATCAATTTTTTTGTGGAATGCGGCAGGCCAAGGTGAGCGCAGCGCTCACCACGCGAGTACTCTCGTAGTAGAAATTTGACGAGCGGTGATTGTCACGACTCTCGTGACAATCACAAGCGGCGTGTGGAGAGTGGGGGAGCCTTCTGGCAACGTTGCGCTCGAGAATACACGGGCGTCGCTACGCTTGCCACGCGAGTAACGACGTTCAGCCAAGAGGCGCGAGTGCTGGAGGGTTAAAGATCTTACACAACTCTGGAGGACGCGCTGCACCATAACATCTGGTGAGGGCATGCCTATTTCAAGGTTGGTGCAATTCAGGAGAAGAGTTTTTCAAGGTGATATCTTGAGTCATCTCTTGTTCTGTATTTCACTAATGCCCCCATCTATCACCCTACGCGGGGTTGGTGCGTATCAGGCCGGAAGACCGGGCAATCGAAGGAATCAGGTCAACCATATTTTCTACACAGATGACCTGAAGTTATTTGCCTCAGGACAGCGGCAACTCAAGCTTTAGCTTGATGTTGTGGCAATATACTCACGAGCGGTCGGCATGAGTTTTGGGTTGGACAACTGCGCTGTTTTCCACAGGAAGAGGGGGAAGGTTGGGGATGGGGTTGAAGAAATGCACCTAGTGGATGGAAGCGTCATTGGGCATCTTGACGCCGAGGAATCGTATAGATGTCTTGGCATCAATCAGTGATCCATAGTGGATGCTGAGGCAATCAAAACGATTCTTGGTGCGGAGCATGGTCGGTGGCTTCGGAGAGTTTGGAAGTCTGAGCTCTCCGGAAAGAACAAGGTGGCCACGACAAATATGTTCGCTGTTCCAGTTCTCCTGTACTCCTTTGGCGTGCTCAAATGAAGGAGAGATGAGCTGGAGCAGTTGGACCGAGATACTCGTAAGCTGATGAACATCCATAGGAGCCTGCATCTTCGATCTTCGTATCCGCCATTATACTTTCCACGTGATAGAGGAGACCGTGTGCTACTTATTTTAGAGTCTCTCCATAAGCGCCTGGTCCTCCGCCTGGCCTGTGACATTATGAATTGTTTGGATCCCTTCCTGGAGTTCGTACATGCCCATGAACTTTATGGGGTGCAAGCCTTTCTGTATGAGACGGCGGATACCGCAGTTGACGCTCTCGGATTAGAGTTTCGTCGTGGTCGGGTTGGTCAGCTGGCCATTCATTCATTAGCCAGCATGATTAAATCTCGGCGAAGACCGGCCGCCAAGGAGGCGGAGCAGTCCACCTTGTTTCATCTACACGTTAACAAGCCCATGCATAGTGTATTCTTTCGTCATGTGGAAAAACAGGGTTTGTCCGTTCAGTTGACTTTCTCATTTTTGAAGTCAGCTGGCTTGATGTCTGAAGGGCTTCATTTCTGCGTGTCAGGATAGCCTGATAAACGCCCTGGTCTATCGCAGTCGTGTTTTGAAACTGAAAATTCCGGATGTAAGGTGTCCGGCTTGCAACCAGTTATCGGAAACTCTGATGCATGGTTCGTCAACTTGTCCGACATATGCAATCATGAGTTATATGCACCGGCATAACGCGCCTTTAAGAGTGTTGTAGTACCATCTGCGGTACTCTTCTGGGATAGACTGAACGCCGATTATGCCTTAGGCTCCAAGAGATATTGAGTCCGCTGCCGTAAATGAAATGTGTAAGATTTACACATTCCAATGTCCATTTCCAATGTCCTACCTTGAAAATGTGGAACGCATTCCCCTTCCTAATTCCGAACCGTTGTAAAAATGGTTACCGTCAGAAGGTACGGTGTGGCTCAATATTGACAAATAATTGAAATGGAAATCCGTATATGTTCGGATAGCTCAGATGGGAAGAGCACCCGACTGGTAATCGGAAGGTCCC
>JAPYZM010002601.1:0-14038 GCA_030522845.1 Psyttalia concolor
GGAAAATCCATTATTTTGGTTCGGTTAAAGATTAAAATCTAAAAGTTTTATCAAAAATATGAAAAAAAAATAGAAAAAATATTCACACTAATTTCATAATGATTGACCGTTCGCTTTCGTCGATATTAACAATAATCTGTAGAAATTGACGACAAACCGGGAACAAAATAAACGTGGCAACGTAGCCTCAATCAGCTGTCGCTGCGCGGGCGATTAGAGCGGTTTGAAATGGATCGATATTGAATATTTAATTTATTCAACAAAGAGTTTCATAAATTTTGGTTGAAAACGACTTGAATTTACAGCGTTGCCACGACTATTAGTGACCTAGTCGACTGAGTGACTATTCATTAGTTTTTTTATTTTTTAAAAGCAGAAAAAATGAAAATTACTGAGTGATAATTGTTAGTAGTTGTTTAATTTTTATACATTCAACGACTTCCGGGGCCACTGATGAGCTACTTTAATTAGTTTTTTGTTTCAGCCGACGAATCCTCGGCTTTTAGATATTTATTCTTCAATTGCAGTTTTCCCACTCATCTCGTAGTCATAAATAAAAAATATTGTTAACAGTGCTGGAGTCAATTTGGATTTATCCTCGGAGTTATTGGCCTCTGTGGTCATTAGCTCATTTGAAAATGATGAGCTAATGTTATAGAAATGATAAAAAGTATGCAAGTCATTTGGATGGTAAAATGATAAAAGTAATCAAGCCATTTGGAGATCATAAAATTATAATCTTGGAAAAAGTTAATGACCTCAGAGGCCAATAACACTTGAAATAAGTAAATAAATACTAGAGTGTATTTTCGAAATAATCTTTGAACAAAGGAACTACTAATTTTAATAATGTATTAAATAATTCGGACTAAATAAAAATTTTGGGGTATTTCCAAAGGTCTTTGGTGAACAACTTTTATTCTATTCCCCCGATTATCTCGGAATTGAAGGGTTTCAGAAGAATATGTCAGAGGACCATTTTTGTAGCTCATTAAATTTCGAATAAAAAATACTGAATGATGTTTCCTCGTAAAGTCACTTGTCATCGACATAATTCGTATTTAATGAAAGACAAAAAAAAATACCACTTTACGGCTGACCACATCCCCGATTACTCACGTTACAACAAAAACAATGACTCAAATTTCGCACCCCAACGATGAATTCCACACTCTCTGGGAGAATAAAAGTACGCGATCGCATCGTCTGCAGAATCAATTGTGCCATGACTAACGCGGGAGGGAACAAATTCAACTGGATGTACTCAAATGCGAGCACCGAATCTGTGTCAACGTGATTAGAGAGGATTACGAGAAAATTCCTTCTACGGTAGATGAATAATTCATAATTAATTTAATAATTTTTGAGAATCGAAAATGGCAAAAATTCTGAAAAACCTCACCACAAGAAATGATGTTCCTCACGCGATTCGAGAAAAATTCTCGGATGAGGATTAAATTACTAGCGCCGTTGCGCTAGTAATTCGATTCGACTTTCGTGAAATCGATGAGCATTCGAGTTTTCATTCGAGTGCCATGCGAGTGCTCATTCGAGACTCTCGATGCCTCTCTCTTATTATACAGAGACGAGATTGAACGCACGCTTGCGCGCTACTGTACCTGCGCGCCAATGAAAGACGACGTATGAGTGGAAATGAGCATAAGTCGTGACTAATGACCAGTGAGGATAGAGTAACAGATTTTAGGCTTCAACTATCGAGAGTTGCGATTCGATTCGATAAATGTTCATCCCCATTTTAGAATAGGATAGAGAAAAGAGAGAGAGAGAATAAGGCCCGAGTGTAATAGTTCGTAACCTCGGAATCGCCGTGACTAATTGCAAGAAAAACAATTATTAAATCATGAGCAAACCTAATTTCCGACCTCCGCGCATGATTTCTGCCAGTCGGAAATGATGTCTGCACACGATTTGATTAGTATTTCACGTGTAATGAGTCACGCAGATTTCGAGGTGACAAATTATTACCCCCGGTCGTTAGAATAAAAATATTCGGAGAATTTTCAGATATAATTTCCCCGATTTTGCCAAAATGTTATTCACCGAAAATTCATTCAGACGATTTCATAGGAATTATCAGAGTGACTTACATTTCATGACGATGACGCATGCTGACAATTGACGAGTCTTTTTTGGACTGGTGATCCCGCTGTTTGCGAGGAAACTACGTAATACAATAAACTAAAATCCGACAAAAAGGAACGCGTGCAGAATAGTTTAATTAGCCATTGATCCGATACAATTTCCGCAGACTCTAAACGAAATGTCTTTTAGGTCGTTACCCTACAGGAGCACGTCAACGAGTGACTGTCATTCGGGAACTCATCGTCATCTATCTATAATGGTTTGATCTTATCCCTTAAAACCATTATCCCCGATAAATCCTCAAATCCTCGGTAGTAATAGTTGTCATTTGCCTATTTATCTAAAAAATGTGCGATTGCAGTGGGAAAAGGTCATTAAACTTATTTGAGTCGTCAAAATCATTGAAAAATAATTTCCCACGTTCCCTTAAAATTATCCATTATCACGATAATTACAGATTCACTGACACGCAAAAATTTTCACATTCCGATACCCCAAATTTAAAGATTTTGATAATTTTTATTAATCTAATTATGCCAAAAAGAAATTATTGTAAATAAAAATATCATCAGACATGTTTTTATGGGTGAATAAATTCTCCGCAAATAGCCTGTTGTTTTCTCTCAAAACCTATCATCCCGGTAATTGATGTTTCAATGACACGTGAAAAATAATCTCCCTCCGATACCCCAAATCTGTTAGTCTCAAAAACAAGTGATTATACAAAAAAAAGTCACTAAACTTTTTTGTAGATAATAGAATTCTCCATAAATAATATTGTATGTAATTTTTCACTAGAAGCCGTCATTACCACAATAAGTAATGGGTCAAGTAAATATACTTTCACCAACACCCCAAATCCTACGTTTTCGATAATTGTCATTAGTCCCATGACCCCAATGACGACCGATTACAGAAGAAAAGGCCACTGAACTTTTTTGGTAGCCGTTAAAAATTCCCACGAATAATGATTCACGATATTCCTACTAAAGTCCGTCCATTATCGCTGTAATTAATAGTTCAATGACACGAAATAAAAATTCTAATAGTCATGCCTCAATTTCCACGATGTCGATAACTATAAATTGTTTATCTACCTCAAAAGTGCATAATTATAGAAGAAAACAATCAGACTCTCGCCCACCTGATAAAATCCCCCCAGAAATAATCAATTATTAAATTTTCTCAACCGACGACGGTGGCCGAGATGGTTAAAGTAACTCATCAGTCACCCAAATTTGTAAGAATTTTGAAAACTATAAGGAATAACTGCAAAATGTTATTAGATTTTTTAATCGTAATTTTTTGCTCGATTTATTTACCGTTTTAGATTTTTAAACAATCAAGTTTGAAAAATCCGAATTCAACCTAGTGACTTATGGGAAAATCCATTATTTTGTTTCGGTTAAAGATTAAAATCTAAAAGTTTTATCAAAAATACGAAAAAAAATCACTACACTCGACTCCCGCATGCGACATGAATTTACAGCGTTGCCACGACTATTAGTGACCTAGTCGACTGAGCGACTATTCATTATTTTTTTTATTTTTTAAAACCAAAACAAATGAAAATTACTGAGTGATAATAGTTAGTAGTTGTTTAATTTTTACACATCCAACGACTTCAGGGGCCACTGATGAGCTACTGTAAGGCGCACGGCCGGACGGCGGAGCCCGCGTGGAGCGGGTTCGAGTCCTGCTTGGGGCATGGGATTTTTAATCTCTCGGAAACCGTCGAACGGGAGTCTAGACACCAATAATCATTGGAAAAAAAATTTCTCCCGATGAAGCTTGGCTGATGGACGCCATATCGGCCAAGGTTGTCCATGGTGTCCCTTGGTCACCAGGAGAGCCTGTACATGGACTAAACCTCCTGGGGTTCAATGCGACATGGTGGGAGAGGAAGACGGCCCATGATACCACAAAAATGTAAAAAGCCTAATCGACTATATACAGATAATAATAAATGAAATAATATTAAATTTTCTCGTAAAGACCCTCGTTATCAATGAACTCCTCGACAGGAGAAAAAAAAATCGCTTGTCCTGCCATCCGTCCCCTCTCCCCCGGCCAATCGATAACCAATTCTCATTAACTCTTGAAGAAAAAAAATAAGTCTGACTTCATGAACGTAAATTGCGTTTATTCTATTATTACAGAGGCTACCCTGAGATTGTATGAGTCACTCTCTGGCAAAAGATTGTGAAATGCGCGGTGTCGCGCGCCGAATCACGTCCGAGTCATGAGACAAAGTAACATACGTACACTTAGAAGAAAAAAAACTTTAGACAGAGAAAATTTACGTCTTCCCAGAAACTAATCGCCGACCATTAAAAACATCGTGAGAACTCCTGATAGATAATTTCGCTCCCATACGCGGAGGATAATACGATTTGAGCAGACGAAACGCTCATTTATCGGGAGATTCTACGACTTTAAGAATTCTAAGTCAGAAAATAGCGCGTCTAAGCCACCACTTGATCTAACAATCGATAAAAATTTGAATATCTTCACCCGATGAACCCAGAAAAGTCCCGATATTTATCCCCCATTGTGACCAGTTTTTTATCGATTTCAAACTTTTTACTCAAGATCTCCGATGTGAGGCCATTTTTTAGAGCATCTCTGGTATAATCTAGTTTTTGCGCGTCACACCAGAGGGAGCGCGACACACCGAGGACGAGAGAGAGATGATTGTGGAATCATCTGCAGGAATAACCCGCGGTGAATAATTGATCAGGTCGATTAAGCGCAATTGCTCAGAAAATGTAGTCCAACGATCGTTCTCTCGCTGGGATTTTTTGTTCACCGAGTTTTTCTGTATTTTCATCAGGACCAAATAATTACCGACGAGTAGGGCAAGGTGGAACATTTTTAAGGTCTCTAAATATCAATATTTTCATTAATAAAAAAAAATATTGCCAAATAAGTTGCCCAAACATTTTAATTTTCCCCTGCTGTCCTTTAAATTCATAATTAATTGTACATCGCTCATAGATGGACCTAAAAAGGCCCCGAATTTTCACCTTTGAATGAGATAAGCCTCGCAAATGGAAATAAAAATTCTCTCCCGGTGTTGTAGACCCAAGTCTAATTAGTTTATGACTTCACGTAGAATATGCTAAGTACAATTAAATAAGCCGTTGGTTTCACCCAAGGTCCCTCTAATAAAATTAATTCCTAATGTAATAAACTCCGAACCTGAGCCTTTTCCTAGAATAATACCCTCACCCTGGCCCTTACCGACGGTTCAACCTTTCCCCAGACTAATAACCGCCCCCTGTTCCTCACTGACGCCTCAACCAGTCCCTCTCCAATTTTCCTTGCCCTTAAGAGCCGGCTGTAATAATTCATCACCTCGAAAGCTCCGTCACTCATCGCACGTGAAATACTCATCAAATCGCGAGCAGACATAATTTCCGACTTGAAGAAATCATGCACAGAGGTCGGTAATTACGTTCGCTTATGATTTAATAATTATTTTTCTCATAATCAGCCGCGGGGATATTGAGGTTATGAGCTACACCCGGGCCTTAATGTGGATCTAACCAGAGATCATTCTAATTTTAGTTTATTTTTAATTTCTACCCGATAACTAGAACGTCATAGTAACCAAGTCATTGGAGACTTCAAATATTCACTACAATTTTCGCAGCTAACCATCTTACAGAATAAATATTAGTATTTCAGTTAAAAATCTGTGCCTAAAAAAGTATTCGAGAGAATCCAACCGGAGCTCAGGACTTCTCCAATACCTTCACAATTGAGGAGAGGATACTCGAGCGTACCGAGACAATTTTCCTCGTCAACAGTTGTATTTTCTCTCAGTGTACAATGTAGCACTCGACCCTCCTATAACTGCTTGTCCATGTGTTTTACGGCCCCTCCAATGTCATGTGTCCTCCAATCGGACGTTTATTCATTCTGCATCAGGCGTTCCTGGCATCCCATAAATAATTAAACATTCTACTTCCCGCATATTCCACTAGTCGCACAATAATCCAAATAACTACTGCCGATTATTATTTCAAGTACTCGTAGGATAGCTTTCCTGAGCAGGAATCTCGACGTCCAGAGTGAGTGTAAATTATGAAAAATGAAATCATTACATGTTGAACGCACGTGCCAACCACTCGACTCGCGTGTGGCTCACAACTGAGGAAAATGTGATGATCATCACATGACGAATGAACGTCAGACACTGGGTACTGGGGGGAACCGGTGAGCCTTCGACGGGAGGAAAATGCTATGATCGTCATCAGGTGACGTGTGGCCATTCACATTCTGGGGTACGATCGGTTGGAGACAATTGTTGTCTCATCTCTCGACGGCCAGGCAGACTGCGTAATTTGATACTCAATATTGAAAGACTAATTAAAAAGTGAATTAATTCACTTGTTGTCTAGTTGACTTACAATTGTCTAGAATTTTTTTACGACGTTCCCACTCGATTGGAGAGTTTGAAGAGACTCAGATGGAGATTTCTAAGGCTTAAATTAAGCCCTCCGGGAGTCTTCAATCGATATTGTCAACAATATTGAGGAGAGCCGACTCAAAATCAATTGGAGATCTTCAAGTCTCAAATTAAGTTTCTTTTTTCAATGCTCGATTTATGTTTGTTTACAATTCGTTTCTCAGTATGTCGATGGAGATTAGATGTTCTAGCGAGTGCGATGACTCACTGGATGCGGAGAAAAATCCGCGCAATCTTCAACTCTCTTCATAAAAATTCTACTTGCATATTAATGGAGACTGAAAAACGCAGACTTTTCTCTGAATTTCCGTTTTTGCGACTCCTTGAGATGTTAAAATTGTTGTCCCAACATCAAACTATTACTGGACGAGAGAATTAAATAAATAACCGAAAAGAAACAATTCCAAGAGTTGTGTACCTTCACTCTGTCAACAGAAGGGCCTTTATTCTCAAGCTGTCGACATTTTCTTCATCCCAGTTTTTATGTTTTAAGGTCTCGTGTTACATTCCGTAACCGCAGACGAATCCCAGGAATATTTGAGGACGAAACAATCGTCACATGCTAGAAGAATGTAAACATTTTTCGTGGAGAACAAGAGTTGACAGTCTATTATTGGGAATAACTCGGGATTGGCAGAGTGAAAAATGCCAATTTTTTTCAGTTACCAAGATATGTTGACGAGCTTTAAAATGAGACCTAAATCATGAAAATCGCATCATTTGTACCAGAGGAATTCCCCTTGAAACAACCCCATCTTCTTCATTCTTCCCGACAAAACTAGATCACAAAAACAAAACATTTACCTCCGCAATTACATCAGCTGCATCTGATTGCCCAGACCTGCAGTGCAATGTTGACAATCTCCAGGGGATAATCCAATAAAATTCGACAAATTCGCGTTTTGCAATTGGTAATCCATGGATTGATCAGTTGCCTGAATAATAATCTCTACAATTCTCTCCACACCGGCAGCACTAATCAGTCGTCCATTGCTTCCCCGCCGTGCGCTGACGCGTGAATACCCTCCAGGGCCAATCAGGGCTCATGAAACTCTACTAAAGTTGGCAGCAACTGTTGGGGGGAGGGTGACTGCCCAATCCAGGAGGATGCCAAAATCATCGCGGCGCCGCACGATCACATCGCCTCGAGCTATCAAGATCACCGGTCTATCCTCGCGTCTCACCAATCTCCAAGTCCTCCTCCAGTCACGGAATAACAACAATTTACGAGGACTTTATTCACCTGAGACAATCCCGGACAAGTTCGATAGCATTCGCAGATCCTGTGAAGCACCAGTGATCCTATTTTTTATACGAGAGACCACAAACGTAAGTTGACGACATCTTTATTCCATTGTCTTCACGGCTTCATGGCACGTGCTGCATTCCCTCGATTTTCTCGGTTTTCAGCCGGCTTAGAAGTGGACAAGTGATTAATTTTTGTATTGAAATTCATGAGAAATTGACAAGTGGAAATCAATTATCTTTGGAATTTGTCCCTGGGGGGCTTTTCGACGAGTGGGAAAATCGGAATTCTTTTGTTTTTGGTTAAAATGCGACCTCAATAATAATTTATTTAGGCATTTTATTTCATTTTGCTTCAGCTTTTTTTTTAGAATTTGATTGTCCTGTAAAAATCGCCATTTCCGGGAATTTTGTGTGCATTATTTTGTGATAATTAAAATATTTATTGGAAAGTCTTTCGGAATTTGGGTGCCTCGATTTCAGTTCTTAAAAATGCCAAATTATTTTCGGTATTTGTTTTTTCATTCCTTTGTCCTCAATCGTTGAAGGCTCTCGGTGTGGTCCTCTAGTTCTGTTTACATCGGCCGTGTGAAGTGCCGCATTTCATAAGTTGCCCCCCACCCCTTCACGAGATTTTTCTCAGTAATCTCTTTGTTCTGATATGAGGCTTGCGCCAGTGCTGCTTCCCACGTGAAATATTTTCCATTTGTAATTGATTTTTTGTTTGGGGGGGGGTTTGCTCTCAAGGTTAATTCGGCGACATGGGGGACGACTGGGAAGATGAACCGGCCTTCGATCAACCGCAGAATTCATCTTCGGTAATTATAATGTTCATTCTACCTTTCTTGATCGATTTTTTCGGTAATATTCATACAGCAATTTTGAGAGGATTAAAATTATCTGGATAATAGAGAAATTGAGGAAAATTTCAAGTGATTTGCAAGAAAGAACTGAGAATAATTGTTAATAATGAAAAAAAAAAATCCATCTTTCTCATGAGTTATTAACAAGTTCTTTAAAAAACTAATTGAATTCAACAAAAGATGACTTGAAAAGGAATTGGACGTCAATCAAACGAAGAATTGTAACGTCAATCGTCTCAAAATTGCGTTATTGTGACAAATCTTCAATTAAAATCTCGATAAGTCTCAATTTATGGCCTCGTATGCCTTCGAGACATCCAGAAATCCCTCCCCTCACCTCCAGAACGTGAAAATATATTCTCAAAATTCCAAAATCCAGTTCGAGGGTACGACTTATGGGAGAGGTCGAGGTTACTCCGCGCCCGAGCAGTCTAACGATGACGACTGGGGTTCAGGCCAGCAGAACTCCCACCAATCCGGTGGCTTCGACAACTACGACAACGACAACCGGGGCGACTCGGATCGTCGGGGTCGTGGTGGTCGCGGCCGAGGACGCGGTCGTGGACGTGGTCGTGGAGGTCGTGATGGCGACGGTGGACGTCGCGACTACGACAACGACGACAACGATCGCGACGGCGGCTTCAGGCGTGATCGCAACGAAAATGGTGGCTCGCGACGCGATGGACGAGAAGATGGCGATGAAAATGGCGAGAGGGGGGAAGATGGCGAGGAGAAGAAGCCCCCAGTGACCTACATTCCCCCAGAGCGCTCTGAGGACGACATGTTCACACCCCAGAATACCGCTGGGATAAACTTCGACAACTACGACAGAATTGAAGTGAAAATAACAGGGGAGAATCCAGTGCCACCAGTCCAGGGCTTCAATGAACTGAATCTCCGGAAAATTCTGATTGAGAATATACAGAAGTCCGGCTATACGAAGGCAACGCCAGTCCAGAAACACGCAATTCCAAATATTCTCGCCGGCCGAGACTTGATGGCCTGCGCCCAGACTGGCTCGGGCAAGACTGCGGCCTTTCTGATTCCCATTATTCAGAAACTCCTGGCAGATCCTCAGGAGAGAATTCTCACTGAGCGCGGCTGTCAGCCGCAGGTTGTCATCCTGTCACCAACACGCGAGCTGACTGATCAGATTTATGGAGAGGCTCTGAAGTTCTCGAAGGACACTGTTGTCAAGTGTGCCGCTGTCTACGGAGGCGTCAAGACAACTCATCAGGGCGACAGGCTTCGGGCTGGTGTGGATATCGTAGTGGCAACTCCAGGTGAGAATTCCGGAATTTCTTTTGGTTGTAAAGACAACTGAACATGTTGAGAATTAATTTTTTTCATCTCCTCAGGCAGACTCAAGGACTTCGTCAACCATGGGAGGATCAACTTCTCGTCAATTCGCTTTGTGGTCCTGGATGAGGCGGACAGAATGCTAGATCAGGGATTCCTCCCCGACATGGAGATCATCCTGAATCACTCGACGATGGTGCCCAGTGGTGAGAGACAGACCCTCATGTTCTCAGCGACCTTCAGCCCTGAAGTTCAGGCACTCTGCGCCGAGTACCTGAGTGAGTACTTGTTCCTGACCATTGGGATCGTTGGAGCTGCCAGTAAGGACGTCGAGCAGACAATCTATGAGGTCGAGAAGAGGCAGAAGAAGTCCAAGCTCACAGAACTCCTGGATGAGCACCGAGATATCCTCAAATCTGGCTCTAATAATTCCGTGAAGATCCTGATATTCGTGGAGACTAAGAAGAATGCTGACTACATCGCTGCTTATCTCTGCGAGAGTGACTTTCCGGCCACCAGCATTCATGGAGACAGACTGCAGATGGAGAGAGAACAGGCTCTCTCTGATTTTCGCAAAGGGAGGAAGCCCATTCTGGTAGCAACGTCAGTGGCTGCCAGAGGACTCGACATCAGAAATGTCACTCATGTCATCAACTATGATCTCCCCAAGTTTGCTGAGGAGTATGTCCACAGGATTGGACGGACTGGACGTGTGGGGAACAAGGGGAAGGCCTCCACCTTCTACGATCCCTCCCATGATTCTCCCATGAGGGATGAACTCGTCCAGATTTTGAGTAATGCTGATCAGCCAATTCCTGACTTCTTGGGAGGGGGAGGAGGACAGTTTGGAGACGCCGGGACTGGCAATACATTCGGCGGATACGACATTCGTAATGTAAGTTTTGTTTTTAATTCATTCAGCTTTGGTTAATCAATCCACCCGTTAATTTTTCCCTTAAATCCCCTCTTTTTTTTTTTGCATTGCAGAACGCAGACGCCAACGAGCCAGAGGAAGAGTGGTAAAACCGTACATCACCAAATAAACACTATCTATTTCTTTAACTATTACTTAAACCAACGTCTAACAACTATTTTGTTAACATTTCATTTTTTCTACGCCAATTTTGTCTACTATTTGAAGTTTAAAAAAAAGGGAGGATTTTATTGAGTAAAACCTTCTTCAGTTGACCTAACGCAATTGTTCGAGAACTAATAAAGTATATTATTCACGTCGACGATAATTGTTTATTATCATCAATAAAAATTAATAAAAAATAAAGGGAATTGTTGTCTTGGCTGGGCAAAAGTGGAGCAAAGTCGTCAAAATGGCGAACGATAGATAATTTTATTTGTTTGGCGGAAGAAAATGACGAGAGAATTCTCATCTTGTGGAATAATTAGTTATTTAAAAATATTAAAGCAGTTGACTTTGTCCCACTTTCTCCTACAGCTTTTCAATTAATGTAAGATTATCCTCAACATCGTGTACTCACTCTCGTTGACTCCCATATCCATCAAGGCAAAGTCCTCTTCAGTGAGTAGAGATGAGAAGAGAGTCTCCGAGGATTGATTCATGGAGTCTGTCGTTGGTGTTTGATAATACATCATGTCACTGGGCTCAGTTTTGTATGCCCCAGTGTTCTCAGGTCCCATGGGTTCACTGCTGTTTGTTAGATTCATCGATGTGGCAACTGCAGATCCGAAATTCGATGGACCACCTGAATATTCCAGGCGTTTAGTTGGCAGAGAGTCGGGGAATATTATTTTAACAGGGTGGACAGGAAAAAATCCTGGATTTATCAAAACTCGAGAAATTACACTCTAACAATTGCTTTTCCCATTCGTCATGATTTTTTTCTTAATTTTCTCTCCTGGAGGTTAATTTTCAATTCATTTGTTAAAACTCCGGGGGTGCTGGGCTTTTTGATTACGTTAATAAGCTTCTCAATTTTATTTTGAAAAATTCTCTCAGCGTTTTTGGTTTGGTTGAGGAGTTTTTGGAGCACCTGGTGGAGATTTTTATTTTCTAAAGTCAGCTTGAGACTAACGAATTAATTTGACTACTTAATTTTTTTAAGATTATGTTAAATTGTTATCTTTTATTTTGGAGGACTGATTGGGCCTACAAATTTAATGTCTCTCATGTTAAAATTATTTTGGACTCTTCTTACCAACATGGTGATATGGCCCAGTCGAGTTGAGATCGCCCACTGGCGGTGCCAGGGTGGCGTTGTGCAGGAGGACATTACGTTGGGCGTCGTAATGACTGTGATGACTTATACCGTGACCTGGGTAGGGGTGGGCTGGATGGCTGAAGTGGTCTGGAGTCGTCAGGAACGTCGACAGGTCTGGCCATCTCTGGTCCATACTCATGGTGCGCATAAACGGTGGCACACGACCCTGGAAACAAATTAATTAGGACTTAATTAATTGTCTTGGCAAAAATTATTTTTTTCACAGTCGATTTCCGGGAGAGTTCGAGATAATGTCATAACGAAAATTTATACTTCCGAGGAAGACCAAATTATTGTAATTAATTTCTATAATTCAGCCCATCTTTTGGCGATTCAATCACAAAAAAATTGGGAGGTCAGGGAAAAATTTGGGCAATTTTGCGTCGAATAAAATACAATAAAATGATAATTCATTTTTACATAACTAATGAACCGACGGCATTCACCCGTTATGTTTGAACCATTGTGTCTGTCAGGTGTCAACTAGACAGACGTGAGGCCCCCCGCTGCATGTGTGTGGGTGCAACTCGAGTTTGAAAAAAAAAGGTATCCACCGGAGGGACGGGCCTCCCAATATTATTAATAGTCTTTGGGAATTTACGTGTCGGGATTGGAGTCATCAATCATCCTTAGACCAGAGATTTCCTATCACATTATGTCGAATACATACTCGAGGCAATCCAAGTACTATCTACAACTTCAGGACAATCAGACTCTAGATCTGGAGATTTTCAATTATCAAATTTTTCTCACGCAGTTCAATTTAAAAAATTGAAAAAAATCCCGGGCTTACTAACCCGTCACTGGTCGCGCCAACCTTCCGGTAATGCTTACTCGCGCGATGAGAGAAACTCTCACGGCTGCGCGCGCATTCGATGAGACAATATTTGATCGTACTTACGTCTTAAATTTGGAACTCATTATATTTATATATTATTTACATTGTGTTCACCCGAAGCGCTCTCCTCGCCAATTGCCTTTAGGCGCGCAGTGAGAGAATCTCTCACATTTTGTGACGGAGCTTGATAAAATTTTTTTTTAAACTAATTACAAATGTTAGGACATTCGGACCGGTTTCAGAGGTAAGAGGGATAGTTACTTGGGGTACAGAAGAATTTTCGCCGAAAAATATCGAGCTTTCGCTCAAGTTTTCTATACCCTGAAAAGAGAATAGAAATTCGCCTCAATTAATGGAAAATAAAATTTTGTTCTGTTAAAGTAGCTCATCAGTGGCCCCTGAAGTCGTTGAATGTATAAAAATTAAATAACTTCTAAACATTATCACATTCATTTGTAAATTAGTTATATGAATCATACAAGTCATCAATATAGTCATTTTCAAATTTTCTGGTTTAAAGAAATAAAAAAACTAATGAATAGTCACTCAGCCGACTAGGTCATTAATAGTCGTGGCAACGCTGGAAATTCAAGTCGTATACGGGAGTCGAGTGTTGTGGATGCCATAACCTCTCCACTTGAATACTGCTTAAAATATTTTATTATTAATCTGTTTGCAACTAACATTTATGAAACTGTTTGTTGAGTAAATGAAACGAGACCGATAGCGCGCTCCGCGCGCCATATTTGAATTTCCCGCCTCGAATATGGCGATTGTTTCGACCAATGAGCAATCATCCTTACGCGTTTCGAGATATTTCGATTAGGACGAACTTCATTTATGTGTTTGTGCTTTCATAAATAGGACGAGACCGCTAGCGCGTTCCGCGCGCCATATTTGAATTTCCCGCCTCGAATATGGCGATTGTTTCGACCAATGAGGAATCATCCTTACGCGTTTCGAGATATTTCGATTAGGACGA
>JAPYZM010002602.1:0-17719 GCA_030522845.1 Psyttalia concolor
ATTGTAATCAAAAATGCGCTATTTCTCTTAGATATAGAGATATTTTAGAAAAACTAATTGGCAAAAGTGAAATTTTTCAATTTTCTTTCGTGAGAGCATGCAATTTTGAGATATCAAAATTTGTGTCCAGACCTTTATTATAGCATGCAACGAGACCTACGAAAAAGGTCTTAACCAAAAATATTTTATCTTCCTTAGACTCCGAGATAATTTCAAAACCGAAGTCACGTCACAAAATTTTTTTTATTTAAAAAATAGAAATTCTGGAAATATGCAGCAACATCCGTCGTATTTTATGATTTTTACCAGGTAAATTACATAAGTAATCCCGTAACTTACGTTTTTATCGCTTATTCAGGTAGGAGAACGAAGGTATTGAGTGAAATCGAATTTATTAAGTTAAAAAACGAAGTGAGACTCCGTATTTTTCCTTCTTAATAATAAAAAGTTGTCTTCCGAAGAGAAGATATTGAAGATCTTTTTGGTGACCGAAAAAGATCTTTGACATAATCTTTGAAGATTCTTTCTAAAGCTATTTGAAAGAGCTTCCAAAGGCGGATATTTTTCTACCCGGGATACAGTCTAAGCATTTGCATTTTGCCAAATAACCGACTGGCGACGAAAGTAATTGGAATTCAATTTCTTGCTCCGATGGTAAGTTCCATTGCCTCTTAAAAACCCATTTAAAACCAAAACCTCTCAATTTTAATTTAATTTAATTTATTTTATTTATTTATTTCATTTGCAATGAATATGAAGAAATATAGGTTAACGATATTTTTTATTCAATTGAGAAAAACTATTCTTGTTCCATCCATCTCTCTTTATCTACATGAAAAGATCATCTAAAATTGCCTCGTTGCATGAATACCCCTCAACAGCATTATTGACCCGTCTGATGAGAGATTGTCCATGAAGGCCCGGGACAAGACTTTTGCGATTCGAAAAATAATGAAAAGAATATCGGTGAGGAGGTGGCGGTGGCGCGTGCAAGGGGAGTTGCGAGAGAGAGAGAGAGAGAGAGAGAGAGAGAGAGAGAGAGAGAGAGAGAGAGAGAGAGAGAAGCCGAGCGTTTCACACTCGGCAACGCCGCGATGTATCGACCAGGGGCTAGGAACTCGTCAGTGAAAAAGACAATTAAAAAAAGGGGCCGATCTTCCTTTACCTTAATTTTTTTAACTTTCCAACCCCGACAGAGGAAGTCATTGAAATCACTGCGAAAACCGAATGGGGAAAATCTCCAGTTTCTCCAAAGTTTATTACCTCTAAACACTGTTTTTTTGTTTGTCGTTACCAGTTAAATCATAAAATTATTGAAATATTTTATATTTAATTTATATACATATTATAAACTTATTGGTCACGAATGTCGAATGAGGTTCAAGTGGCTAAACTAATGGTCAATTCCATATGTTTAAACGGGATCAAATTCGAAAATTATGTTATCTTCTCACATGCTGAATTACGATCGTTGAAACTAGTTTATCAATTCGATAATTGCATTGGTGAGTCAATGAGGTAGTGGGTTTCAACAGAATGAATGAAAAAATTATTCTCTCTATTTGCCCAAATTCGATGAAATTAACTATAAATAAGTTATCATCGGAAATTCCTACATTTATAATATTAAAAAATGATTATTACTGATAGCCATTACTCATTTACAAAAAATTTAAAACATATTCCTGCAATCATATAAATGCATCGTGTACGATTTCCCCCTTTCAATTCAAAAAGTAAAAGTTAGTGAATATAGATTGAAATTTTACGACAATCGAGTTGTCAATTTGAAACTAATTTAAAATTAAGTTGTTCATGAATTCTCGTATTCCTCTTGGAAAATCAGGTCAGTACATTCTGTCTCAGGTCTGTACATCTCGGAGTTTAATAAATATTTCAGGAATAAAATACATAAACATTTCTCCCGACGGTAGTGGCCGTGCGGTTAGAGTGCTAGACTGGCATACCGATTACCCGGGTTCCCTTCCCGTCACCGGCAGTCCAAATTTGTAAAAAAAATTTATAGCACTCTGATCTCACGATTCACTGCCGAGCAGTACTCTCGTAACAGAGACGACTGTACCTAGCCAAGGTTTTCCCCTCAGGGTGAGGTTTTTCCTTGGTCCTTGGCGAATGCGGTACAGCGGGGTCGGGGTTGGGAAAGGTAGTAAATACGTACAAGCCCGAAAGGGGTATACGTGAGGACAGGAAATAGATAAAAATGTCTCCCAATGTTAGGAGTAATTTTATAATTACCTTTTGCAAGTATTTTCTACAAACTAAAATGTGGCTGAATATGTTAAAAATGTTTATGAAAATCCGACGACGAGTACCTTCAAACAACTTGGAACTGTTTGAAAATCAGGCCTTAATTGTTAATTGTTGTTAGTGAGTGACCAATCATCGAATCCAATTAAAATGAACTCGGAATGATTATTGATCATTCACCATTCACCATTGTTTTTTCAACAGTATAAGATGAAAAAAAAAACAAAGCGCAAATTTTTTTTTCACTCACTGATAAAATTGCTGTTCCGAGTATGTGAATGACACGTAGTCGACCTGCCGTGAATTTCTAGCAGCTTCGATCCATCCCGATTGGGAGTGACGGCCAGGCCCGGGCTCGTATGGAATTTCCACTCATACACTCCATCCAACCCCACCTCCCTCTAGCATCACCAAACGCAAATGCCCGTCTCCACTCTTGCTGAATCCCCCTTTCGCTTTCTACATCGTGACAACCCTCCTCGCTTTTACGATTTTCAATCTATTGTATACCCAAATAATGCCCGAAGGTAAAAAAGGGTTGGACTTCAATGAAATATAAAAAAAGAAAAAGAATAAAATATCAAGGGCCTGAATCCAAAGGGCGACCATACGCCGCCGTAAAAATCCATCGGGTGACGCCTTCAATTCTAACCCGATACAATAGAAACGTGCGTCGCACTCCATCCATGAGTATCCAATGTCAATATTTACAGTACCCTCTTCACAACGACGAGAGAAGAAAATTTATGAAACATAAGAAAACTCTGAGAATATACGGAGAGAAAAATTCAATAGAAATAACCGCAATGTTTCAGTAAAATTGGTTGAGCCCTTAATAAAAGTTATCTAGTTTTCCGGGAAAAATTTCCCAACTTGTCAATAAAATATACCCCCCACTAAAAATAGTCTAGATGTGTGCATAATTTTCATTAAAGATAGTCAATACTATGTACTATGTGGCTGAGTAATTCTTCACAAGCGACAAAAATACTACAAAATAACAAAAATTTCTCTCCGTTCAAAACAATATGGATATATCGTCGATTGAAGTCACTTCATTCTACAATTTGAAACTTATCCTCCGAATCGCTCATAACATGTAACTATTATTTAAATAAATCATCATTCAATTCATCAGCCCACCCATTCAGATGAAATCTTTCAATAAACGTTAATGACCCCCCTCCCTGCCCCTCGAATTACACGCCATAGAGACTCATCCCCCCCCCCCGTGTCTAGCTGTCAATTTGAAACATAAACGTTCGAGGGTACAAAGTGGACTCTTTTGTCGTTGATGATTTGCGTTTACGAAAGTGGTTGTACGAGAGCCACGTCAGACTTGTAGCACTGGGTAGAGATAAGCGCACACTTGGGAAACTAAAAGAGATCACAAAATGGAGAAAAACAAACATAGATATGGTGTGTTGTCAAGCAATTTGATGGATTCGTTGATGGTGGGACAATTTACATGGACTTGTGTGAGTTTTAGTTTTCATTTTAGCGGAGTACGCGCCCAATACTCTCCGTGCATGACAATAAGTAAATGGCTACGGTGTAATAGTGCACATTCCCCCTGAAACTAATGCGCATTGTGTCCAAGTGTATGTGGAGCTAGCTATAGAGTGCAGTGATCGTTAGAACTGAGGGAATAGATAGGAAGGACTAAAGTGTATTTTTTAAAGAATCAATATTCTTGCAGTTTGTGAGTGAATTTGAAGCTCTGTAGACCTGGTAGGGTCATTGCTGAGGGGAATAATAAATGAACTGACAATTTTGCATTTATATTACTTAAAAAAAGTTAGTGGAAATTGCCGAGAATTATTGTGGGAAAGATAAAAAAAATGTTGAATTGTCGGTAAGGAATCGAACCCGGGAACTATGCAATTCTCACCCCAGAAATTCAGTACTCAACGCCCTCGAAAATTTTCCAAAATTTGAGTTTAATTACTCAAGTATCTAACAAATTATAGTCATTTCAGAATAAAATGATGTCTCAAATTCGTGAAGAAAATAAATTATTTTCAACCGAAAAATTTTTTTCCATGCTCAACGAAACTGTCCGTACCGCGACGTTGCCGGAAACTCCCTGAACGCGCACTGCTAGTGTCGAATAAATTTGGCACTGGTCGTCCTTGACTAACGCGGAGAAGTAGTAAGTGTTAGTTGAATTGTCAAGACGCGAGAATCGTTGGAACTGCAGAAACGTGTACATTATACAAGAACTATATATATATTTTTTTTCATATGATAATTTATGAGAGAGTGTCGAGTTTATCCAACTGGTAAGATTGATAATTAAAGGTAGAAAATTCCTTGTGGCAGGTGTTCAGATGAGAATTGCTTCAGATGAAATTACAATTATACCTAAGTTGTAATTTCATTGAAATTTTAATGAATTGCCTCATAAAAAATTGAAACTTTTATGAAAGAATCTATTAAAACGGCCAATTTCAATCCATTCTTTCCTATAAATTTTAATATTCCGATAAAATGAACACGGTTTATCATCGAAATTGAAACTCTAGTTACCGTTACCTTTCATCTTCGAAAAGTATTCATAGTGTAGTGATAATCTGATAAGCCAGTGGATTTAATTAACCAAAGTCATCCACCAAAAAATTTACGAGAATTTCAGAACGAATTCGGTCAGATAAATTTCCAAATTGTCTGAAATGTTATTTGGCAATTTGAATCCGCCTATTGTTACGGGGTTATTCATCAAAAAAATTTATGAAGATTTATAAACCATCCGCCGGCGTTAAAAACTAAAACATTATACGTCAAACTTTTTAATTAAATTTTGCCAGTTTTTCCGTCTGTACGATGATATGCATTGGAAAAACACGGGTAGTAAAAAATATTCTCATCCTCATTTTTCCTGATGAAATTGGGTCCCTGGGATGCACGACGGCAATTACCGTATGCTTGGCAAAGGGAAAGGGAGGGAAGGGAATAGAATACATGGACACGGATCATAATTAGAGATTGCAGGAAGATAAGCAATCTACCCGCATCATACCTCACCGACGCAATTGAGCCCGCCTCGATCTTTCATCCGCACTGCTCATTATATCGATGTTAACGAAATTAAATTGTGAACAGCTCTGCCAGCCGCGAATCAATCATTGTAATTTGTTGGACTATAATCCTTGAAATTTCAAGCGACAAAGGTTCAAATTACTAGCAGAGACTCATCACATAGAATTGACATTCAACTGTTACACGGAGAGAACTTTTTAAATAAAAATTAACGTTTTGTTTGGCAATCGCGTAGCATCTTCCATATTCGAGAAAAATTACCCAACCGCCTAACATTTACTGTTTTTAACAAAAATACACACACACGTCTAGACAATTTTTAGTGAGAGGTAAAGAAATTTACCAGACATTTTGAGGACTTTCTGAGGAAAACTAGATAACTTTAATTTAGCAGTCATCGAAATTTGAACTTATATGTAGAAAACTGTTATTAAGGAGTCAACAAATTTTACTGACTGGTTGGATAATTTTTACGATTATTTCCCCCGAGCGGCCAAAATATTATGCGACTATATAACGGAACGGTAATTTCTACTGAATTTTTCTCTCCATAGATGCATCTTAAATTGTTTCGTACCGTTTGGTTTCAAAATATTTTGCTCTCATTGCTCTCTACCTTTATTGTTATCTTTGGTCGTGTCTTTCAGACCTCATACGATAACTGGATGAAATATAATTTATTAATTTCTGCAGAGCTCATCTTTTCTCATCATTAAGAATCTTGTTTTTATAGCTTTTCGAAAATCATCTGAAAAATTTCAATAATTTCTCCTGAAGTGTCCTCTCCGCATATATATAGGCGTAACAAAAATAATTTCCAATTGGATTATTCTCAGTGTCTCGAGTTGAAAAATCGCATTTTGCGCTGTGAAATGTTAATTTAAATATTCGAGAGCCTCAGTGTGATCTTTTTAGGAGAGCCAAATAGACATTTTCACGTATCAGGTTGAAACTTCAAAATTTATCATTAATTTGTCTAAAAGTGTCAATTAAAAACTTTCGAAAATCCAGAATACAGATAAAAAATTGCTATTTCCATTCAATCATCAACTTCCAATACCAAAACTCATTGAAATTCTGTTGGAACTGTCCATAAACTTTGTCAACAATATAAACTAATCACCAAGCCCTATTTTTTTCACCGGCGTATGATGGACGAGAGTGACTTCACCACGTAACCCCCACCGCCGTTACGAAAGACTTGGTACACTTGGGGTATGAATATCGACATTGGTATTATCGATATTATTGGCTGGGTAACAGCGTTACTCCCACTTGCCAAACTCTGATCGAATTGACCCGATTACCGAAGCCCCTTGGATCGATTAATTTCTCCTCCAGTTTTATCATCGACATTATTCATATTCCCTTTTCATCCGTCCAACGATTGATAGTTTATTTAAAAAATGCATCTAGCCTATACCCATATCCATAATTTAGACCTGGCAAATACGATAGAATCTCCGTCACCGATACTTCGGGTCGATAACTCCGAAACGATGTTCAATCGCACAAGTTAGACTGTTTAGAATTTCAGGCGAATGTAAAACAATAAAAATGATCCAACCCATCAGTACAATTTATTTACCCCTCACTAAAAATTGGCTCAACGTGTGCATAATTTTTCTTAAAGACAGTGAAGTTTTACAATATGGTTGGGTAATTTTTCCCGAAGGTCGAAAATGCTACGGGATTACCAAATCTAACGGGAATTGTTTCTTACGAAACAATTTCTCTGCGTGCAAACTTTTCATTAATAATTTCTTAAAAATTTCCAAAGTATTTGATGTACACAAGTCAAATAATTATTATCCACTGTAACATAAATATGGCAATAATCAAATTGCCATGAAATGTTATTTAGCCTTTCCTGCGAAAATTATTGGCCATCATGCAGGCGGTTCATACCATGATTCATGAATCCTCAAGGGTGAAATTGGGTAATACGGTGAGTACCAGATTACACCCGCATTGTCGTAGAGAGGAGGAGTGCTGTAAGGGAGTAAAATAAAGGGACGTGGGGCTTTAAAATTTGACGTATTATTGTGGTTGGTAAAATGCGGTTGTTTAGACGACTCTGGCGCAGGTGTACCAAAGAAAACGATCGGCGAATTAATGACTAGTATCGCATTTAGATCTCGGGGTATATATTTTTTCCGCAACAACTGCTGGTTTGTACACCTGAACTGATGTCCACTTTATTTTAATATGAAGCCGGTAGTGAATTGTGTGGTATTTGATGGAGAACGTTTTATATTCAATAAAGTTTCTTATTTTTTAAATCAAATCAATTCAATTCGAAACCAATTATCCCCAATTATTTGCATTGATTTTCGAGTGCATTGTCTGGATAATAAGAAAATAGTAATTCAAGTGTAGATGACAAACTTATTATGCCAGAAAATAGTTCTTGAAATAAAATCAAATGAAGTAATTAATTTAAAATTATTTGAATAATATTAACTTAATTGGACATTAATTCGAGATTAGTTTGACATTAGAAATTTTGAATATTGTTTTTAATTCAACAATATTTTGAATTGAATACTTAAACAATATTTTTTTAGAATAGCTGAAAATGGAGGGATAATTTAATTCAAATTCTTAACATGTTTAAAAAAATCCGAAATTACATGGATAATTTAGTAGTAATTGTGAAGACTCTGACTCTGCACAGGAATACATCGTTTCAATTGCGAAGTTTCTTAAAACCTGATATTATAAAGAAACTAGAATCTAATACTAGAATATTAATTTATAAACTATAAATGGAATAATCAAGATTAGACGGATGTAAAGGATCTAGAGGATTTTGTCACGAAGAGCCGATGATTCCTTCCTAACACCAGAAACATATTAAATCCAACACGTATCACTTTCAGAAAGGAATTATTGCCTCATCACCCTGAATATTCAATAAATGTCATAATGATTTTCATTTCACGTCATCGCCGTCGATTCCCAATGAGGTCTCACCCTCCGCCGCTTCGAAATTGCAATTGCTTATCGTATTAATGAGAAACTCAGTTATAATGGAATCCTGTGGTCTTCGAAAATGCGAATATCAATATCAGCTTTGAGGGAATGAGGATTTGATACAGTAATTGGAGCAGAAAGTGGCATTGTGAGGTCGTCCATTCCAGCAGTTGATACGTTTCAATTTTAGAATTCAGGTCAATCAAGGAGTCTGACGTAGTTCCACCATGGAATAAATGTATTACATTTGTCCATATAAAATTAGACGACACAGTCCGATTTACCCGAGTTTTTCTTATTTCTTCCTGCCGAATGGAGAAAAATTGACTGATGACGCCCAAGATGAGAATAAACTCAAAATAAACATTATTTGGTGGTTTGTATAGAAATTATAGAATATTTTGAGAATTCATGTAACAATTTTCTTCAATATGCAATTCACTGCAAATTCAGCGGAGGTGATGATGAGGTTTAATTTTGGCACGGGGCTTGCGAATTCTAGGTGCCAGTGAAATTTATGAGATTTCATGAAAGATCTGCTCTTGAAATGAATTCAAATTCCCGTGAGAAGAGAAAAATTGAGCAGAAATTATTGTTTCGTTATATAATTTTGTAGTATTTTGGCCACTCGGGGAATATTACCTTCCCGCTTCAGGAAAATTTGTTGACGCCTTACTAAACGTTATCTAATTCTCCGTAAAAAAATTCCCAACTTCTCAGTTAAAGTTTCTTTAACGTTCACTAGAAATTGCATAATTGTTGTTGAAGACAGTGAATTTTACTATGCGATTCGGTAAATACGGCGTTTCGGGCGTCCGAAACGCTGAAAATGCTACACAACTACCAAACGGAACGGTAATTTTTACTGAAGGAGTAGGGAAAATTCAACTAATATTATTGATTAAAATTTTTTATAAATGTAATCGTATAAATCGCTTCGCCACTTGCCTACTGAACTCATTTTTATTAATGCATCATCATTTAGTAGGGAGTTAATTCCCTACTCCATTCACAACTTCTTGTTCTTTTAGCACATGGACAAATTATTATTACCCCGAATTCCTCACTTTTTCCTTAAACCACTCAATCAAATTCCGAAAATATTCACCACAAGGAGTAAGAAAAATTCACCCGTATTCCACAACAAAATTATCCAGGTTTGACGAAAATCATTCAATATTCCCCCAGATAATCCTCATTTCCATCAACTCCCACAGTGAATCAGATTTGTTTGAGTACTTGTCTCTTCAGAACACACAACACAAATAGGGACATTATTCTTCTCTCGTTACGGTTTTGTGAGCATGTCCACAATTTTTTTCCCTCCTCAAGTTCTCTTTTTCTCCTTATTCATTTGAACGATGCGGTTGCGGACGGCAGAAGACCGGGCCCCGGATGTGGTGAACGAATATAGTCGAGAAAACGGGTTGAAAATACTCGCGAATATTCAAAGCGTGTCGTATTCTTCGTCTTGGTTAGCATAATTTACATTATCAAGAAAAGATTTTAAACCATACGCAGGAAGTGTGCCGAAGCGTAGAAGATTCAGTGGATAGATGACTCCGTATCAGGGAGGTGTTCTTATTTTTACTCTGCTGCATTGCCAAATTGCCAGGCGAAAACCGTTTTGAGAACAAAAGGGGGCAGCCCTTGTCTTTGTCTCAGAGACGCAACAGGAAGTATTAAATTACGGATATTTTTTTTTGGAAATATCCTCTTAATTTTGAGTACTGAAATTTCTGTTATGATCATATGGGTGGTTAAACTGAGAATGATTTCGTTAAAATTAAGGAATAACTGGAATAAGAATAGGGAATACCAATATTCAAGTCATTTATCAGTAACAAAATACATAGAAATTTCATCAAAATGAGATGTTACAAATGAGAGATTCTTCAAAATAACGAGATTCTAACGTCAAAATAACAAGATCGTTGAGTCTCAGAGACTCCAACAACTCAGACGTTGAATTACACGAAGAGAAAAATCCAGTTGAAATTACCGCTTCAGTAAAATTTGTTGACTGCTTAGTAAAAGTTATCAAAGGATACAATAAAAATTATTCAAAAGGTGAGTGCAATTTTTTCACTCCTTAATAAAAGTTTTCTAGATATATGTAGCGTATCGCTTAAGAGAATTTTGTTGGCTGCTCCATGAAAGTGATTTAGTTCTTCACGAAAAATTCCCCAACTTGTCAGTTAAATTTGTTGATCCCCCACTAAAAATTGTCTAGACGTATGAGAAATAATGGCCCCAAAATCCTCACACTTTTTAGACCCAAACTTTCATTTACGATGACATTAAGAGTATGAACCTTGAAGTGAATGATAAGAGACTCAGAGAAAGGGCAAAAATTGCATCCGGGGTGATATTACTGGAGGTAAACACACGGATATTGCATTGCAATACCGTAAGGACTCATTATACGGATACATTTAGCGATAACGAACACCGGCCTTGTGCGTACTTGTGCACCTCATGCCGATTAAGTCCGAGGACTCGTTATGTGCATACGATAACGAGTATCGGCCTCGTTACGTGTACATATGGCGTGCAAATTGGTGCGTACAGACAGTTCTGAAGTTTGTAAATGATCATCTCAGTGGATGGTGAATGAAATCATTTTAGTGTACCGTTAGGAGTGAAGGAGATCGTTTCTCATTGCTGAATGGAGCTCTCTTTATTCCGGAATTAGTCAACAATAAACCAATTGCGATAATAACTCGAGATGGAGTGTTTTTATTTGCCAATAGCTCAAGAATATTCTTTTCATTTTAACGATATGTTTTTAATTTAGAATGGGAGCTGAGTCTTTTAAAGCATATCATTTACTCCGAAAATATATATTGCTTTCTCATTTAAGACATTGAATCAAATTTTGAATGGAATGAATATTCCAGACCTTAATTTTGTAATTTTTTATCTTAATGGATTTTTATAGAATTATTTATTTAATTCTTCATATATTTTTTTTTAATTTTCGCCTCCCTTCAATTTTTCCATTAGAATATGAATATTTCAATGGTTTTCACGAAAAATTCTCAATCAATGAGATAAAACTACTCAATCATAATTTTTTTACGAGTAAAACGAGGAGATAATGATGTGCCATTAATTAAACTAAACGATTATTCTTCTATTTTGATGATTCAGATGTCTCCCCACGAAACCAACTAAACCAACTGCTGCGCATGAGATGCCAGAGTACATCGATCCACTTGAATCGCCCTCTTTACACCTCTAAAATAACGCAAGGATATAATGACAGTTCACAAAAAAAAAACTCCACCAAACGCTAAGAAAAACATACATAATGCAGCATAATAAAGTGGAGCACGTGACGACGCGCATTTTTTCCAATGAACTTTGACCCAAAAGACCTCATCCATATCTCATCATCCTCGTTTCGAAACGATGACAACGGAATTCTTCAATGAATGTTTTTTTTTTACAGCTCAAAGTTTGATACATCATCACTCAAAATATATTCTACTGCAGCTCGAAGCCACTTACAGTCCGATGACCTTGTGTCAAATCTATACATACGTTCAATGGGTACATTAACTCCTCAAGTCACGCAATAGATCATTTATTATTATATAATAATCATTTATCATAACTCGACGCCAAGAAGAGAAAAACATGAAATTATTTCATGTAACAATTGAAAAGTTCATTAAAACTTCGTTTTTACTCATCTTTATCGCAAAATACCCATGAAAAATAGTCAGTTAAAATTTCTGATTGAAATATCTCAGACCCTTTTGAGGATTTTGCAATCAATTGAAAATTTTCATCCCTTTAATTCTGAATAATAAAGTTTGAAACCACTGCCCACTTGAAAGTGCAAAATTTAACAAACTAAAGTGAATTAACCTGTCAATTTCAGTTAAACTATTTTTTAAGAATAGCTAGAAATTATGTTGTGCATAAAAATATTTATTTCTGAGTTAAGAAAATTTCAATTTTCGATTTTAAAACTTGACTTAAAACGCTCAAAATCCAGAGATTGAGACTTCACGACACTTGTTGGATTTCCGTGAAATATATACAACGAAAAAATAAATCTCATATTCCTCTCTGGATGTGAAAGCTTCGGTACAACGAACACTTTTACTATTGAAAATTCGGAGAAGAGTAACCATGATGTTTATTTCATGATTTTTCAGAGTAAATAGAGTCGAGTGTTTTCGACCACCCCCAGAATACATGCGACTAAAGATCTAGTTCCTCTGTTCCTTTGTAAGATACTTAGTTCCTCTAAGGAATTGGTATGATGCAGATCTGTCTTGTAGCGTAGTATTTTGAGATTCAAAGAAGTAAAGAAAACTTTGTACCTATCTACAGTTTGATGATTTTATATCACCCCATTTCACAAAATTGACCTCAAAATCCTTTCACACTTGTCTCCAACAGATCAGACGTTTTTCCTAATTTTGTGTTGAGCCAACGAACAGCCAAAACCGACTGAAAATGAATTTCGCAGCATTTCCCTGTAACATTAGCCAATATATTTTGTGATGTGCAATTTGTATAATGTGCCGCGTCAGCTTCATTGAAAGACCTACACTCCAACCAGACATTTCGAATATACATGGTACACTCGAGGCTAAAACGTGTCACGGTCAGCTGGTAGTGGCGCTGGTTTTGCGGTTGAGCATTGAGTATAGCCGAAGTAGAAGGTGGGTAGGACACTCGAGCCCGCCGATAACAGAGACACCAGCTAGAGATACCAATGGACATAAGAAGAGTAGAATGGGAATAAATAAAAAGTGGTGGGGGGAGAATCTATTCAGGTAAAGCGAAACAGAACAAAACAGCGCATTTCTATAGGTTAAATGGGAGAGTGGGAGTCGGGCAATAGGTGGAGGAATGGTCTCATGAATATACATGCGATGTCGTGCTCCTTCCGTATGTCGAGGTCCATTTCGTCGCCCATGTATAAGAACGTTTCTTCTTACATTATTCCAATTCGATCCATCACAGGTATTTGCTTACTTTCAGTAGCATCGAGCCAACGAATAGAGGGTTATTGGAATGTCATTGAACCAAATACAGTATTCTCATGAAAATAAATAAACCAGAATTGAGGGCGTAGTGAGAGCTTCAGTCGAATTGAGAATAAAATTGATCAGAAAAATCTCGGAATATTCAACGGCATTTCACTTTTTCAGAATTTATAGATAGATTTCGGCGCAAAAAAAAAAACAACCATTTCGTAAAAATTATATCAGCTGATTTGAATGTGTAAAAATCAAAAATAGTTAAAAATAGTTAAAATACCGAAAATAAATAGATACACCGAAATTGTCATTAATCTCATTCATTTAATCTAATTTAATAATAAGAGTATGAGAAAGCTATATAAGTTTAAGTAGTTATTCCTAGACATCTAACTTTATTAACAATAAAAATAATTCACCAATTTTTAAAAAATCTATTTTAATGAATGAATGTGTTACTTTGCCATATTCGAAAAATAAAATAAGCAATTGACGAACAACGTTACCTAAAATCGAAATTGATCCCCAGACAGCAAAATTTGATAATTTGCCGCAATTTATCGGCAAAATGGCCTTCTTTACTGCAAATGTTCCAATTATTGTTTACTGGGTCTATTTTTCGTGCATTCTCATGACAGCATGAGATTAAAATTGAGATATTCATAGAATCTGTCAAAAAAATCAATGATTTCTTAGTAAGAAAACAATTGATTGAGAAGAAATACACAAGAATTTAGGACGCTTGAATTTTGACTGATTTATTGAGTCGAAATAGCGTCGTAAACGTAATCGTAAATAGTTTGCTGACGGAGTTCTGCTTTCCAATTGATTTCTCAAACCGGAAATCCATTTATGATGGGGGCAGGTAGGTAACTCGACGTGGTCGTTGATTTACTGAGTGAAGGTTAAATCTTCCAGGGGTTATAGACACGTGGGTGTCCTTCGGTTTGCCAAAAATCCTCTGCCGACTTAATTTAACGAGAAGATTATACGTTGAATTTTCGTTTCCTTTGCTAGAGAAAAAAAACCGACTTGGGTCAACTGAATGGAAACCGGAGAATAAGAGGTGCATGGTCGTATACTGCCAGATTTATTCGCTCAAGATATTGTCAGCGTTCAAAACGCAATTTAGTTCGGACTGACAAACAGTATAAATAATTCAGAAGGTTACGACTGACCTTTTCTGTGAAAATCGAACAAGGTTTTCTTAGAACAACATTGAAAATAGTTTTTTTCTGTCATGTTGGATTGCTCAAAAAGAAAGATTCTTCAATGTCTCAGTCGAGACATGACATTAGAATTTTTGTCAAGTGTCAGATTGCCTTTGAAATTTTAAGAGATTCCTTCATTGAAAATTCACAGTCCCATCGAAAAATGAATGAAAATATTGCATTTCAGTTGAATTATTCTATGGAAGCTAGTAGAAATCAATGTGAATCTCGATAAACACATTCTCCCTTCCTCGCTTAATCGAGACAATCTAAAACTAACCGTAAAATTAAAGTCTAAAACTAAAAATCGGGCATTTTTTCATGAAATAATCAGAGAATGTAGGCAAAAATATTTTTTGCAATACCTGCCCAAAAAGTTCACTTTTTGGTACCGGTTTTCGTGCGTAAAGTGGGTACTTTTCCGCACTCCGCACACAAAAAAAACACTTTGCTGTTAAACCTCCCCTCAAAGCGAATTTTGGCATGTATTGCAAAAAATTAGCTGTGCAACACGTGCGTATCGCCTTTTTCGCCTCGTGTGATCGCCTAGCACTGGTGGCCGGCTTCGCGATGTACAACTCGTGCGAAAAAGTGCTACTTTACGCACTAGTTGCACAATATACTATTCCCAAATCGAATGCCCAAATTAAGTCCGTCAGCTTCCATAGCAAAGGACTATGTAATAAAAGAAAACAAAATATCTAAAATACCAATTTTATATATTTATCGCACAATATCATAAACTGATCAGCCACAACCCTATTTTCTCCTCCCAAGAGCTTATCCTCACGCTATTAGCTCGTTTATCAACCCCACTTCGAACATCTCCAACCAAGGGCCATTCGTTAATTAGAAAGAATGATGATTCAGTCCAAAATTGTTCAGAATTTCAGCTTTAAGCCTTGAAATAGGCTTGAAAGAGGGATATATAGTATGGAAAAGGGGTTGCAATAGCTCGGGAGGCATTAATAAGGGAGGGGAAGATGCCCGTTTCTACCCCTCAATCGGCACACAACTCGTCCCCTCCCCACTCCGGGTTAAACACAAAAAGCGTCAGTGGCTTCAACCACTACTACCACTACCCCATGGTCTATTACCTCCCTCTCTGTCCACCCAACTTTCCCCTGCCATTTGAGAAGTACTGCTGGGGCGATTCCATCCCTCCCCCGACGCTCGCTTGCTCTCATCCCTCTCACGGTGAACTTCCCCTTCTTCTCTTTTTTTTCCACCCGGCAACGTTGCCGGATGTTACATAATAGCTCTCAGGTGCAATGTTGTCGGGTCGAAAGTATTGCCGGCAACTGTGTAGCGTTGCCAAGTCGACACCAACCAACACTGCTAGCCGAAATGGAACCAAGTGTAAAGAAGATCGAGGATTCTACGAGAATCTTTCTACGTTGAGAGCGAATTGCTCTTAATATTTCGACTGAAAATACAGTGTGAGAAATTTTTGGAAATTCATGTAGTAGATACATTTGAATTCACATTTTATAAAGTTGAATTCACTGTAAGGTCAAATCGTTCACGGAATTTTTGAAGCAGGTGGAAAATTGACTCTTACCGGAATGCCCCTGATTTTTAATTATCCCCTAAAAATAATTGTGGTAAAATTACGATAATTTAAAGCTTAAAGTCATTGATAAGCTTTTAATATAATTATATAAGCTTTTAGAAGACATTTTGGAACTCTAAACGATTCGATGAAGAAAATTAAACTCGCCCATGCGAATCCCTATAAAAATTTTTTCTCCAAGTTAGCCTAATAAATATTTATTAACCAGATAATTGAAATTTAGTCAATCCATTATTTCACCTCTCCACTCCCATATCAAGTGTCTACAAATGTTAGGCGCGAATAAGGGGGAGATGACAGTCTATTTCCGAAGGTATGAATCATCCTCAATAACTACCGAATACTTTCCCATCGTGTCTAGTCATTTTATTAAGTCAATTGATTGTATATGCCTGACTCTTGTTTTCTGCTTTTCAATCTCTCCCATATATTGGTATAATTTTAGGATGTGTGGAGATCCCATCGGAGGATATTAACCAGATGTTTACCTCTGACACAATCATCTCAGAAAGAAGAGGCTTTGAAAAAGATTATTCTAACTTGTTGAAAAAAATGGAACGCGAGTATCATTAGATCCCCTCGATCCGGACATTTTATAACAATTTAATTTTCCATAATAAAATTTCATAGGAACATTCAACGTTATTTTCAACTGCAAAAATCGAGTTCTGCTTATAATTGTTGAATCAAATTTTGGAACTGTACATAACAAAGTCAATTGACAAAGTCAATCGTTTCACTACAAATTCTATTTCCAAGCTTCCAAGAATTCCTTAGACGTTAAATTTTTATATTAAATAATGGAATTAAAAATTAGAATTCAATGGAAAAATCTGTGAAAAAGGTAAATTGTAGTTGAATTATTCCCCGAAAATTAATAAAAAATTATGATTAACATGAATAATTCCTTAATTTTTAATCCATTGAAAATTGAGGGTTAATTAGATAGTTCCGAGTAAATGTTAATATTATGCTGAGTATGCACGAAAAACAAAAATCATAAAATTGGTCGGGCTTGTTGGTCGCTCGCTACGCACCCTCCCATTGTTGTTGCGTTGAATTACTATCTTCCCGATAATTCTCAACACGATTCGTAACGCAATTTTTTTCTTTTATTCGGCCCTTGAAACCTGAAATTTGAAATCGGCAGTTCTCTTCATTTGCCCCTTTCGGGGGACACATGTATAACTTTCCGATAGTACTTGAAATAGGAAATTTGAAATGTGACATGTGAAATGTGACCACAGAAAGTGGGAATCTGAAATTTGAACTCTTGAATTCGAAATCTGTGTGTAATGTGGAGGTTGAAATTTGAGATTTGCACCCAACCTAATCCGATCTTGTCCTTGAACCCGTGCTTTCTTCAAAAATATTACCAAAGGGTGAGGGGATGTCACTCCCAAACTAATGGGATCTTGTCCTTGATGAGATCTATCGATTGCGACGAAAATTTTTTCGATTGCACCATCCGTTCGTCCGGGAATGTGAACAAAAAAACAGTGATCTCTCTCTCTCTCTCTCTCTCTCTCTCTCTCTCTCTCTCTCTCTCCCTCTCTCTCTCCCCCCCCCCCCCCCCCCCCCCCCCCCCCCCCCCCCCCCCCCCCCCCCCCCCCCCCCCCCCCCCCCCCCCCCCCCCCCCCCCCCCCCCC
>JAPYZM010002603.1:0-13369 GCA_030522845.1 Psyttalia concolor
TACAAACAATTTGCTAACTACTACATAAAAGAAAAGTTCGAAAATCTAAATTTTAATTTTTTTTACGGCTAACTACATGCCAAACACAATTAATTTTTTTATAAATAAATGATACACTCTTAAAAGTTAAAAAGTATACTACAATGACCAGCGAATGAACTACAAGCGATCTGATAAGGTTTTTTAATGAAAAATGAGATTTTTCCGGCTAATATCATGTAGGTGGTTGTTGGGCAAGGTTAGTAAAATGATCCCTCAAGCCTGCGCGTAACAGAGCGACAATTTCGCCAGATAGTCGGAGTGGCTTTCCGCAGATGAGACCGGTAGGGGTCACACCGACATCTTTTTCCAGGCAGCGCGAATTCCGAAGAACACGAGGGAAAGCATAGTGCACCTATGAGTCGCTTTCATGGCTTCGGACTGCGTCCTTCAGTTGTGGATGCAGGCCAACCCGAGAAAAGTGTTCAACCGTTACATTGGGTTCCAGTGTTTTCAGAATGGCAGAATTGGCAGAATGGTCGTAGGCGGTAACGTAATGTAGTTTGAAATTACCGAAAAGGCTACAAATTATTCACCTCAATCAAGTCGGGGTTACCAGTCGTGGTGGTTAGATGTAGACATATATTCATATCAAACATACAAATAATACTGGATTTTTCGTTAGGAGACGTGCGAGTTTAACCATTTTAGTGCCGGAGGTCGATATATTGGCTCTTGCTGCACTGGCGAGAAGTGCCGGAATTAGTGAAAAAGAAACTGGAAAAACTAGTTTCATTGTTTTGTTTTCTATTTCGTTAATATTAATATTAACGAATATAATATTTTGCTTAATATTCTGCTCTTTGAAACCTATAAATATTGTTTCTGTTTCGGTTTTTATAAACATCCCTAGTAAAACCGTGCATTTCGGCCGGTTTTTCTCACATGGGCACCCCTGTTTTGCCCGGTACTGAAAGATTTAAAGACCTTCTGTTATGCAAGGTTCAACAATTTTTTGTTCTAAATTTCGAGAGTGACTCAATTGAGTGATTTCAATTTTTCTCATCTCAAAATCTTTGTCTCAATGTCCTCTATCTAGAACAATCAAAACATATATACCCAACCATACAAAGTTTCCGAGATATTCCTACTTTTGTGTTTTCCCATTAAAATCGTTGTGCGTACTCTTACTCTGATAAAAAATCAATTTATCACCTTGAAATTTTGCACAGAGTTGCTGCTCAGTATAATACCAGTTCTTTTCGAAGATGGACGGAATCGAATGTGTAGCTTAGGAGATATTTAATTTTGTGCCCAAAATGATGTTTACAAACTTCTCAAAAACCACTCGGCCGATTTCAATTTTTCTGGTCTCAAAATCTTCATCTCAATGTCCTCTCTTTAGATCGATGAGATCATATACACCTGCTCATAGAAAGTTGTCCAGATATTATTACTTTTGTGTTTCTTCATTAAAATCGTTGTGCGCACTCTAATCCTCATAAAAATCAATGCACCAACTTGAACCGTTTTTTTAACTTCCCGATAGGAAGTTATTGGTTTCACCCCGAAAAAAAAAAATCGTAATTTCATGAAATGTCGACGTTTTATGACCAGGAGAAAATCCCCCGATGTTTTTTAGCGAGTTGTCTGTGTGTGTGTGGGTGTGTGGATGTACTCACTTTTTTTCGTTCACGCTCTCAGACGAACGGTGAGTGCGATCGGAATAGGAGTGATCGCGATCGATAGACATCATCGAGGACAAGATTAGATTAGTTTGGGAGCGAAATGCCCCGACTCCTTTTTGAGATTTTTTAAAAATAAGGATTACAAGAAATTATGGGGTGATTCCACCTTTCAATTCCTTTCGTTCACACTCCCGCGCAGACGCGTCATCCGATCGAAGCGATTTTAATCGCGATTAATCATCGAGGACAAGATCGGATTAGCTTGGAAGCGAAATCCCACCACCCCTTTGTGAGTTTTTTTTTAAATAAGGATTACAAGAAATTTTGATCTTTCAATTCCTTTCGTTACGCTCCCGCGCAGGCGTGTCATCCGATCGAAGCGATTTGTTTCACGATCGATAGGCATTCTTTTTTTAGATCTCATTCGGACGGGAGTAAATTCCCCCCCCCCTTTTCGAATTCTTTAAAGTAAAATCCTCTCACCCTTTGAAAAACTTCTGAAGAAAGATGTCTAAATTTCTACGTTAATATTTCATATCGGGAAGTTCGTTACGAGACTCGTCAAGGGCCGAATAAAAGACAAAAAACGCGTTACGAAGCGTGTTAAGAATTAGTCAAGAAGATAGTAGTTCAACGCAACAACAATGCGAGCGATCAACAAACCCGATCAATTGTTTTTTGTGGACCCATTCGGAAGTTTGCTACGAATGAAATTGGTATAAATGAAAAATAACCGAATAATTTGCCGAATAGGCCCCTACCCTGGCTTGTTTTGTATTGCAGCTAAAAAAATCGAGAAAGATGGAGGATCGTGATTCAAATCATTTTTGGCAGTTATTGGAATCTTTAAGAGGAGTGACATTGCCAGAGTATATAAGAAATATTCTCAAATCTGGACAATGCCATTTCTTTCAGAGAGATCAATGATGAAATCATCGCCGAATTAGAAAAGTTGAAACAATGAAGGACGTTTTAGCGCCAATTTCACCAGATAATGCGAATGTTATGGCCATTTTTGGAGAAATCCGGAAACATTCAGATTTCATATTGGCGATCGTCTCCTCACTAAGGACTTCGTGGCAACTGTGAAGGGAAAAGAGCTGAATTTTTCGAAAAATCCCATATTACTCTCACACAATTTACACGAAAACATTACTCAGCCGGGACAGATAAATTGTCAACAACGCACACCAGACAAAGTGCAAAGAAGTCTACAGTTTGAAAGAAGAGATGTTTCAACAGGTCTCAAAAGAATTATTGACCAGCTAATGTGCAGAAAAGTGTCTATTTCTACAGAGAATCAAGAAAATTTATCAGATAAACAATCAGTTTCAATCGAAAAGTTGAATTTTCAAGTTTTTTTGTGAAAGAATTATACGGCAAAGAAAATTCCCCTGTCGCGGTACTTATACTGCCAGTGTAAATTGCTTTATTTGCAAAAAGAAAATTACGATGAGTAAAATCCTCGCTAAAGAGGGTGAAAAATGTATTTGGATCTTGACAAATTACTTTCGTTATGTCAACACATATTCTGAAATAAAAAATGAATCCGTTCCATAAGCAATAAAACAAAAATCTGGCAGGAAACGAAAAAACGCTTCAATCATACAGATGATGAATTCGCAGGTAAAAATTAGAAAATCACAAAATACTAACCAAGACACAAAAACACCGGAAGTTTCCTTTTCTTCGACATCCTCCGATCCTAATCTCTTTCCTCGATAAAACATACTTGAGCCAATGCTTTCAGGTATTATTTATAATGCATGGTACTGCATTCTTATTTTCAGATTTTGGAGAACTTGGCTGGGGCGACAACCGCATTACTCCATCACAGATAATTTCTTATCTTTGAACACTTACATTTGCATGGAGATAAATGTTCATCGTCTCGTTCTTACCATTTTGCGATTGAAGAAATATTCAGAGGCCAAACTAGGAGCTTCAGAAATGTTGCTACCGTAGCTTTTCGGTAGCCAAATTTGTGAGGTTTTTTTTTGTCTTTTGAGATCTATGAATTCAACGTATTCAAAAATTATAAATTGCACGGTGCTAGAAACTATTCAGAGAGTACAACGAATAGAATTTCAAGATGATGCTACTTCTGGAAATTCGAAATGTAAAACTGATGTATTCAATTATTCGCACATAGGCTCATCAAATGAAAATATTGAAAACTACGAACTCCCTGAAATTAGTGAAATAAAGAATCAATAGAGCAAGCTAAAGTTGATGCATTTTCCAAAATTAAAAGCTTGGACATGAATGTGAAATCTTGAGATTGCATCAAATTATCGATTCATTGTCTTGAGAGTGACGCTCGACGATTTGAGTGATGATAAGTGCATTGTGGCAAATTCCATTTGTGGAGAAATCCCTCAGAAGATTCTCCAAGAATTGATTTGTGATTTGAATATTCTCTCTTGTGTACAAAGCGAATTAGAATTGAAGAGCACTATAGAAACGGATATGATCGTGGATCCGGACAGTTCATTCGTTAGAGTCGTTGTTAAGCCAAGCCGCGAATCAATCGTTCGTAAATCATAAATATGCTGGCTCCCGAATAAGGCGAAGTATAACTTGAGTCGCGATCGTTTAAAAAGAGTGATAGAAAACGACATTACTGAACACAGTAATCAGATGAATAAAAAACTTCCATTCTCTAATACTCATCCGTTCATATGCGATCGAGCAGAAATTAATGTAGAAAAATGGTGCTTATTTTAAGAGCACGACTATCCCACTTGTTTATTGGGATTCGTGCCTAATTTTGTCTACACCGAAGGCAAAGCGATAAGAAGTAGAGAATACTTCAGCGATTATGCTTGCATAAAAGGTGACAAAAAAAAATTAGTGTTCTCTGCCAGTGGTATTGTTTTTCTTCTCGTATACTTTTTCGGATTTTTACGATTTGTCCCCTTCCCACCCTCCCTCTCCCTGTACCGCATTCACCGAAGGACGAGAAAAACCTCACTTGAGGGAAAAACCTGCCCAGATACAGTTGTCCTTTTAACAGGACTACCGCTCGGTAGTGAAACAGTGAAATTAGAGTGTTACAAATTTTGGCTTCCCCAGCCGGGAATCGAACCCGGATCTCCCACGTGCCAACCACTATACTTTAACCACATAGCCACGGCCGTCGGTCTTTGCCAGTGGTATATTTTACAGAAAATGATTAATGAGTTGAGATCGCACTTGATGAGCTCTCATGGATATATTCATCCTAAAAAAATCACAAAAAAAAATTGTGAAAAAAGGCCCCAAGTTGACGTTGGTTTGAACATCTTCAAGTCAGAAACATGAATAATCAAACTGACTGTAAAGCAGTCTTATTTCTAAAAAAGTGTGAAATGATAAAACAAATGCCAAGTTTAAGATGAGAGCGCCAAGTAGGACCATTCTCATCACTTTCGTTACCTATTGGACAGTCGATTATTGCTAATAAAGGTTTTCATCATACCCGCCGTAAAACAGTGTTTCACGGATGCGTCGCTACGCTTCACATCGGCGAGAATCTCCTTACGGCCGTTACGACAGAAAATAGTTTTAGGCCTAATGACGAAATATACAATTTCAAACCCCGTCCAAAGGAAATTCATTCGGAAAAAAGTCAATTTGGCACGCCAGGTTATTTAACAATAAACATACCTTGTAGGAAATGAATGATTGACAAAGCTCCAGTTCACACGTAAAAAATTATTGACATTTGATTCATCTTATTATATTTCAACTGAAGTTTATATCTCTGACGTATTTGTAACCTATTCACCAATTCAGATTAAATTGCATATCGGTGTGAGGACAGTGGGTACCTGTCAGTTTGATGGTGCGTTCGTAAGCGAGGCATGGTGGTATACTGACTTTATTAGACAGTTTCGATGAGTGGTAGACGAAGATGATCAATGAATGGTTTAAACTGAGATGCAGTGCTTAAAAATCATAAGATGTCCGCAACCATAGAAATAATTACGTAATTTTCAATCGATGTATCCTATTAACAATCCGCTAATGAATTTATAACTTGCTGGTGAATTACTGAAATATACTTGAAATTTGTCAGTATGTTTCTGACAAAGTAAAGATAATCAACGGTTTGAAGTAGAAAAGATAAGCGCGCCAAGTTGATTCTTTTCCGAATCAAGTTCCCTTGGACGGGGTTTGAAATAGTATATTTCGTCATTAAACCGAACACTATTTTTTGTCATAACGGCCGTAGGTAAATTCTCGCGGATGTGAAGCGAAGCGACACATCCGTAAAACACTGTTTTACGGCGGGAATGATGAAAACCTTTATTAAGAATAATCGACTGTCCAATAGGTAACGAAAGTGACGAGAATGGTCCTACTTGGGGCTCTCATCTTAAATTTGGCATTTTTTTTAATATCTTCACGCTTTTTTAAAAATAAGACTGCTTTATAGTCAGTTCGCTTAATCATGTTTCTGACTTGAAGGTGTTCAAACCAACGTCAACTTTTTTTTCACAAAATTTTTTTGTGATTTTTTAAGGATTCATTAATTTTTGCACAACTATAATAAAAAAAATTCCTGTCCTCACGTATACCCTCTCGAGTTTTTACGTATTTACCCTTCCCACCCCCGACCCCTCTGCACCGCATTCGCCAAGGGCCAAGAAAAAACCTCACCCATGAGGGGAAAACCTTGGCCAGGTGCAGTCGTCTCTTTTACGAGACTTCCGCTCGACAATGAAACCGAGAAAATCAGAACTCATCTCATTCGCAATTATGCGAGGTATAGAAATACGAATGTAGAATGTGATACGAAACGATACTTTCCCTTCTGTTTGCCACTTCCTCGCGCTTATTTTGTGCATTATACGGGGTGACGTTTGCACCCTGGTTAAAGAATTGAGGGACATGAAGAAAAAAAAATTACGATTCAAATGCCGGTAAATTTATTAAAATCAACTCAGTATAATTTAAATAGTGAGTGAAAAAATGTTGGAATTAATCGACCAATAGTGTGAGAAATGATGGCCGCCATATACGGCGATGGCAATGAAGTTCGCGCAGTGACAAATTCTAGATGCTCGGTGAGGTATCTAGGGATATTTTAGTGAATAGTGTAGAACGGCCAGAGTAGTGGAACACATTACCAAGCAAATAGAATCGCTGTCAATCTCCGTTTGTTTTCAACATGATTTTATCATGTTAAATGCTTCGATTGACACCTGAAAATGGAAATGAATTGAAAATCAAATCTTATGTGTGAAAAAAACCTACAGCGACTGGAAATAAAGCATGACCGTGACCGGAAAAATTCCAAAAAATTTGGCTTTTTTAATTGAATTGTTAACAAAAAAAAATGATTTCCAACCCAAAAGAAAAATTAGAGGCATTCATCGAGAATATTCCTTTTTTCTCTGTCGCAGAACTCTATGAAAAATATGTTGAGATTATATTCTGCATTAATTATTTTTCCACTTTCATTGGAAAAATTGATTGTTATGTTCAAATTTCTGGATTAAATGACAATCATCCAAATTTATCTCCGAACTTTGTTGGGGAAGATATTTAACTCGGATTGAAATAGAGTTTTTAGAGAACTACCATACTTCATGGATAAACCGTAGGTTTTGCTCCTTTTTTTATATTAATTTGAAGCTAACAAAGAAGCTTGTGAAATAAGAAAAGACAATTATACTACAATTGAGCCATTTTGAATTATTGATAATGAGAAATTCAGTCTTGTTAAATTACCTCTATTCTACAAATTCTCCAATTGTGAATCCGTCGCGAAAATCATCACAGACAGACGTATTTATTTATACGTATTTGTTCCTGGTATAGTTGCCAGAACCGTTCGTGCACTCGAAACCGTCCCTGAACTCGAAGATGTACTAGAAAGAGTCCCGGAACAGACAAGTTCACGCGGAACAGTTTTTGAAGATGTGTCTCGTGCTAGAACAGCTCACAGAACTTATCGTGCACTCAGAACCGTTCACGGAATCCAAAAAGGACGAGGAACATGTCTGGAACCGGCTTAGTCACCTGAAACAATTTATAGAACTGACCGCGCACCCGGAACCGTCCATGAACTCAAAAAAGGACGAGGAACAGTTAGGAACCGGCATAGGCACCTGGAATACTTTCTTAATCGGCATAGTTACCTGGAACAATTTTTAGAACTGACTGCGCAGCCGGAATCGTTCACGGAATCCAAAAAAAGAATGAGGAACAGTTATGGAATCGGCATAGTCACCTGTACAATTTATAGAACTGGCGCGCACCCGGAAGCCTTCGTGATCTCAAAAAAAGACGAGGAACAATTCTGGAACCAGCTTAGCCACCTGTTACATTTTTGGAGCCGGCATAGTCACGTGGAAGCCTTACGTGGGACAATTTTTAGAACTGACCGCGCCCCCGGAACCGTTCATGAACTCAAAAAAGGACGAGGCACAGTTTTGGAACCGGCATAGCCACATGGTACAATTTTTAGAACTGACTGCGCACCCAGAACCGTTCATGGCATCCAAAAACGACGAGGAACAGTTCTGGCACCAGTATAGCCACCTGGAACACTTTCTTAATTGGCATAACCACCTGGAACACTTTCTTAATTGGCATAGCCACCTGGAACAATTTTTAGAGCTGACCGCGCACCCGGAACCTTTCATGAACTCAAAAGGGTATCTGGAACCGTTTTAGAACTGGCAGGGTTCCTTGGAAGAGTTCGCGAACCTACCCGTATAACTAAACACCTACTTACCCTGAGTTTATCCCTAACTTTGTCCTGAGAACAAAAATCATAAAAACCGTTTTGGCCAAGGGGGCCGAGCAACACTGTGATTGCTCAATTTAAAAGTTGAATAACTCCGCAGGGGTGTGTCTGACAACAAAGTGGAAAAGGACTTTTCTGCTCAGAATTACTCCGTGAACCACCCCCTTTCGTATCGGCGTATAGCTTTGGGACACCCTGTATGTATATGATTGTGCAATTTAATTCAATGTATTATGCTTTGAAAAACATTGACATAATATTACTCATGCACCTGACATACAAACAAAAAACTAAACACTAAATTAAATTATACACTAGATCGGTAACACAGAAATCAGGGATGCTCCGCTGGAAGTTGGCATAGATGGTAATTATTCATCTTAGATTAACTAATAAACAATTGATTTACAATCTACAAAAATATTAAATTCGTAATGTACAAACGATTTCCCTTGAAATTAACCCTTAATTAAAATTAAATAAGCGATTTTTCATTTATGTCGGCTAGAATCATGCAAAAACTTCATTAATTTTTTAAATTAATAAGTGAATGAGCAAACAACCATTTGGAATGTACAATCAGGTACTAACGATGTACAATCATGTACATGAATTCGTTTTTATAATGAGTAAATTCAGGTAGCTAAGTATCCAGCGGTTATACGCGATAGCATTCTGCCTGTGACGTGTACTTGCTAGATCCTCTATCGCATATTTTGATCTAAGAAATATATTTTAAGAAAACCAATTGGAATAATTGAAATTTATCCATTTTCTTTTTGAGAGCGAAAAATTTTTAGATGTTGAAATTTTGTGAAATTTATTTGTAAAGTGCCATGAGATCTACAAAAAAAAGTCCTGAGAAAAAATATGCTAATCTCTCTTTCATTGCGAGATAATGTCGCCAAACAAAGCCACCTGATTCATTTTTTTTTTTATTTAAAAATGAAAATTCTTGTTATTTACGGCAATATCTATCGTATTTCATGATTTTTCAACATCGTAAATCTTCAATCGATAAATCAATAATCAATAAATCTTCAATCGTCAATCATTCTAAACGATTCCCAATTGATCTAAATTGGTTTTATTAGAAAATCCACTATACACCTGCTAATTATACGTTCGTACATCAACCTGGCAAATACCCTATCGCGTATCTTGATTTCTTAATGAAACCAACTTAGATTCATGACCAAATGACTTCATTTAAAATTGACTTCAAAATGAAGTGGTGGTGTCACTGAATTTGGAAGTGAGTAGCCTCTCGGCCACATTTTTTTATCCTCGTTTTAGATTCGGTAATTTAGGTTGGTCTTGTATTGGTGTTGCGGACACTAGGTTACTGGGTGACTCGAAACAGTTGAGGACAGGTGCCTCCTGGGGTAGAGGGGACCGTAACTCATAAAATGCAGGTAGTGACCGACAAGTGGATTTGAAGGAAAAACTCTCAATATTGGGATCTGATTGTGCGGGACAAAACACTGAAGTGTACCATGAATTACCATACGTTGGAGTCGAAAGGAATCGTAAAAAAAGCCTGATGGCTTATGTTTCCCTTTTTACTTATAAAATGAAATTTTATTATAATTTACACCTCGGACAATACAGGAAACATCTAATATAAAACCGAGGGAAACGGGCGGAATTAGCAGGTAGAAGGATAATGTAAAATTGTGTTGTGTTGTGACTTACAGTTGACAAAAGTTGCAAAAAGGGTAGGGTACGATCACTCAGCTCGTTGTCTCTGGATTCCGATGGCTCTGTTTAAAGCTAGGCTTCTCGTCAGATCGAGAATTCAGGAGTTGATGGAAGGTCTCACTGGAAGTGGTGACTCAGGAACTGGAGAAGGTTGTCGTGGTAATGAGCTCATTGATTAAGGTGAGGGTGTTGATGAGGTGGATAGTTGATTAGGTAGATGATGTTGATTGTGGTTGCCGATTCTAGTCCAACTGACGGATGGTATAGTTGGTGATCCCAGGAACGGTGAGCAGAATATCGTTCGATATTCGAAGGCAGGCAACCTCAGATGTGCGGTGAGAGTCGAACGAGGTTTAAACGAATTCAGAGTTCTTTTAGAGTGGACTACTAAGTCTTATCTCAGGAGGCTCCGGTGATATCCCACAGACACGAGGGTAGACTGGGACTGAGCTTCCATGGAATTGGAAAAATGAGTTGGGGAACTGAAGACTGGGTGAGCTCTGGACTTGAGCATAATTGGAACACGGGGTATCGAACACGGGTTCTCGAAGCTACTTGGAAATTCATAGGTTTTAAACTGAGAGCGAGCGGGTAGATTCACCCCTTTTTACACAGATGAACTCACTTTAGTCCCAATGCTGTGGTCTCCCTTTTCAAAATATTAGATTTTGGATCCGAATGAGGTCATCCTCATGTACAGTGTAGGTAGGGAAATGTCCTTGCAAGGGTGACTTATCCGGCTCGAATCTAGGCATTCGCATGTGCCCTCTGCAGCCATCTTTGGTCGAGAAGGTATAAACAATCAGTTCTACTGTTAACCTAAGGTTTTAGTATATCTGGTGACTTCGTCAGTGGGAAAATTTATGTTCAAGATGGAGGCCGATCTTCTAAACTAGGGTCGGAAGATTTTCCTGGGGCCGGATCTTTAGGGTACTTCAGTGGCCTATTCCGTACTTATAAAAATTGCGATTAGAGAGCTACAGATTAGGAAATATCATCGGAACATTTCCCCTACAACATTATACATCTTAAATGTACCAGTTTCAAATTGTTTGAAATAAAAATCCGTTGAAATTGAAATTCACACATGTGATTGTTGTGAGATAATTGGAGTAGTTTATTCTTCAATTAAGAAATAAATAATTCTTTTTTTTTACCGGCCGTAATGGTTAGGCGAGTGAGGTGTTTCTCCGGCGGACATCCAATTGCAGCAGCGTTGAGCTGGGTTAGTTTTTGGATGGGTGACTGGATAGGAACATCTCGCTCGCATTGTAACGGGATTTTTAAGAAATCCCGCACATCAACCACAAACAAAAAAACATCAGGAAAGCTCTCTCTTCTACTCGGCCTACAAATCGACTTTGTCGGGAATTGCTCAAACCGTCCAAGCGTGTGGGGGCTGGAACCTAAGTGCATAGGTGTAGGAGGCCGACGCACAGGCGACCGCACTTGGGAGACACGTGGAAACACTTCCAGTCGCCCTATGAGACTTGCCGGCATTAGCAGAGGTCTCATACTGCGTATGAGCGCTCCACGTTAGATGGGGCGGGCATCCACTCGGCTGGTGGTCCGGAGGGGTTGTTCGGACCTACCAGTGGCGACGTTTGAATCGGCGCGCTCCAGGAGGAGCTAATGTCGGGGATATCCGCACTATGGACGGCGGCAGCACGTTCCGGCGTACGGCGCCCCACCCTGCCGCGAGTCGAGAGTGGGGATGAGCGCCTAACAAGCCCGCTCATCCCACTCACACGGGCAGTGCCGCTTCGGCTGGCACTCCAGGCAGTTCGCTGCCAGCTCTCTCGAGTCCCCCCGGGTGGACTCCCAATGCCTTGCATTGGTAACGCGTTCTCTAGGTTGGGACCGCTTCTAGTGGTCCACCTCGCTTCCTGGGGAAGGTACCGGTGGGTGAGCTATATAGTTCCCCGGGTATTTCCCTGTGGTTTAGCAACCGATAGGTGTGCCCTCGGTGATGATGTCCGTGAGGACGTAGTCTTCGTCCCGGACTCTCACCCCAGGTTGCTATTTTTATACCGTAGCGTTCCCTTAGAGTTTCGTGCTGCTTCCTCGTAAGGTTAGGATTTTGGCTAAATTCGCGTAACCGTAGACCCTGACCCTCTCTCCACGACCTAGCATCCTGAGCGACCCGAGCCTTCCCGCTTCCGTTCCTCTTGTCATCGGCTTATGGCCTCTCGCGGGTAGTATCTTCTTTTCTTTTTACGATAGCGGATTATCGTGGTTTTTTTTTTGATAATTTTGGGAATTTTCTTGGGAAATTGTATTGTCGCGAGGACGAGTTCCAACCCCACTCGTTCTGTCCTTTCGTGCTCTTGTTTTGGATATTTTCGGGATCTTTTTGGTAAATGAGGTTTTACCGACCTCCGGTAAGGTGGTGCACCCCCCGCCCCTTACTCTTTCGATTCTTTCGGTTTTCGTTAGCTTTTGGTCCATAAAAAGCTAGCTGGCGCCCATATTTTTACGGTTAGGAAATATCGGATGCGAGTATGGGAATGGGAATTAAATTCTCCATCGATTGGAGAATTGAATTTGCCATCGATTGAAACCAATTTTATCCCTTCATCTCAATTTTTAAAAATTAGGGACCGCGGTAATTACGAGGGCGGTAATGAAAAATATGGATATTTAAATATCCATCGTCCCTCCGCCAGTGAAAAATTAATTCCTCCTCCCCCCAAAAATTGATAAGGAATGAAATCAAGGCCGTAATGGAGAATGAAATTCCCCCATCGATAGACAGCAATTTCATCTCTTCATCTGAATTTTAAAAAAATGGGGACCGCGGTGAATCCGAGGGCGGTCATGAAAAATATGGCTATTTGAATATCCATCGTCCATCCTCCACTGAAAAATCAATTCCTCCTCCCCCAAAAAATATTAGGGAATGATATCAAGGACGTTCGATGGAGAATTAAATTCTCCATCGATTAAATCCAATTTTATCCCTTCATCTAAATTTAAAAAAACTAGGGAACGCGGTGAATACGACGGCCCTGAGAACAGTGAATGACTGTCGGATCAATTTACTGTATCTTCGAAAAACAACGGGAGCAAACGATATCGACAGTTTTTTTGTTTTTTTCTCCCACATGTCGGTAACTCTGTCGCGATCGATTTTCAATTTTTCTCGATCTCTCAGTTTCTCTCGCGATTCCCAAGACGTCAGGCATTTTTTGTTGTTGTCACAATGGAATTTTCTAATGAAGAATACGCGGACATTCATTTTTATTACGGGCTGTGTGGGGGC
>JAPYZM010002604.1:0-13590 GCA_030522845.1 Psyttalia concolor
ATGGGCCCGACAATGAATATTTTTTAAATTAATTTGTGAGTGATTGTGGGGAATTTTGTTCTTGCAAAAAGTGCCTGGGTTTATCTCCCTAGAAAAGATGATCTGGACACACACCCGGATTCGTAAATAACTTTTTGGGCCGCAAGTTTTCATACATGTGTCGTGAAAATATAATTAAAAAATCAGAAATAAAATTTTTGAGGGTGGGATGAAGCCCTTTTTTTGATTTTGTGCCTTATTTTTCGGAATGATACATTCTAAAAAGTGACTCTGTATGCCCTTCCGAATCCGCCATCTTAGATGGCCGAGAGTGTGGGCGAGGGGAATCGGGGGGGAGGGGAGGAGATAAGGAACCCTCCATCCGGGCCTTGAAGCTTCTGAACAATTTATTTGTATTTTGAATTGTTCCCATAACAATCCTTATGTCTCCATTTTCTAAAATGTTTTCTTTCATTTTTGTCAAGTATCTGACAGAATTTGCCCAGAAAATATCTCGATATTTTTATATCTATGTACAAAATTAATAGCGAATATCGTATGTCGACTGAGAGAAGAAATAGTTTAAATACGGGATATTAAAACCATATCAATTTTATGACGAATTAATAGGAATTAAATAAATATTCCACTACATTTAACTAACTGTTTTTCTAGAACTGCTATCGTAGTCAGGGTTGAGCACCACGGTGTTTGAAATGCTATTGGTTTTGATAGAGGCTGCATCCTCAGTTTGGTCATCATTGATAATGCAAGTTACCTCCGGATTATCGAGAATCGTGATATGATTACCATCGAAAGTGTGGTACTCCACTTTTCCACTTGATACCTAAACAATATTAATTAAAAAAAATGACTCAATGTCATGCCGTAATGTTTTTACAGATAGTATTCTACCCATAGAATTCCACAACTCAAGGAGAAATTTCTAAATTCACAATATTGATTTCATCCCTCCTCCTCATTGCTAATATACGTTTGACGTAAGGGGAGAAAAGCGTAAGCGAAGAGTTATGAAAATGATAATCTAAAAATTACTTCTCTTTTTCTCTATTCATTTGCTTTGAATTATGGAACATCTTATATACATTTTTGATAATAAATTCTCAATAGAATTACCTTTTTGAGCTCATAATCCGCAGGTAAATCCTTTAAAGTCTGGTGAGCCGGTTTCAGAAGAGTAATTGGAGATCTCAAAGGAAGAAGACTAGAAATATCATAATCCTCAAGTGCGAGTAAACGATTATAAATACATGTACAAATTTTTCTGCGTTGCTCTGTTGAAATTTCTAGAGTATCAGTTGGTGAACGTGCCAGGAAGACATTTAACTTTTGTTCCCAAGACTTACACTCCTTGAGATCCGCTAATAATTCACGGTTAACCGTAGGCAAAGCTGTATCAGCCATGCCTACGAGAATATTTGTTTGAAGCTCATCACTAGTCTCTGCTGGTAATTGTTGATGTTTAAGGGTTTTCATGAAGAGTGGAGCACCATCAATAAGAATTAGTTTGCCACCACGGCCTCTAGCCTCCAATTTTCTCATTAATTCAATGGCGACAAGGGATCCGTATGAGTATCCAACAATTACGAAGTACTTTCTTTCTTTATTCTTCTCCAAAATGTACTGAAAATACAAGATGCAATGAGAGTGGTATTTTTTCAATTCTCAAAATCATATTTTTTACTTGCAATATAAACTTACAGGCAACAAGTGTTCTGCTATATCTGCAATGGACCGATACTGTGTCCCCATATTATTCAACTGTAAGCAAGTCGCCGGAGCCCTAATGTTTCCAGCGAGCTTCATGAATACAGCACCGCAACCTTCAAGTCCAGGAATGAAGAACACCTCTGGCCTTCCATTCTCTTGTTTCGTGGGAAGCTTTAAACTAGTCTCATTCATTGATTCTTCCTCGCCAAACAATTTGAGCAATAACTTCATCCCTGTTAGTACCTTTTCCTCCACCACTTCCGCAGTCACTATTTTCTGCTTAGGATCCTTCGTGGTCATACTTATCAATTTATCAAAATTCAAACTACGAATATCCTGTGCAGTTAGGAATATCTCGTACTCGCGTTCCAATGTTTGCTTGATCTCTACAGCCATCATAGAGTCCATCCCCAATTCCGCTAATGGTGTATGATGGCCAACTGACTTCAAGTCTTTCAACCCCATGATATTGAGTACAGTATCAACGGCGTTGAGGGCACCAGAGTTGCCAGCTCGCTTTTCAGCAACAACCATACTTGCCACAATTGGAGAGCTTTGATTCAGGAATCCATCGAGTTCATAAAGACAAGATGTTATCCGCTGCTGAAGGGTACCTCCTATCACAAGTTCTTTATCGTTATCCTGCATGTCTGCAACGAGGCCAACATCTCCAATAGCTCCCCACTGAATTGCAAGTGCTGGTAATCCCTCAGCAGCCCGACTCTCACAGATTCTCTCCATAACTGAATTAGACATTCCATAATTTGTTTGCCCTGCATTACCACGCCCACAGGATACCGAAGAGAAGACGACAAAATGCCGAAGTTCTGGACAAATTCTTCTAGAAAGTTTATCAAGATTTTTTGTAGTCCAAGCTTTGGCCTTGAAGGATTCTTGATACGTTTTTACCGTTTGATTCTCTAAAAGGCTGTCATTAAGAACAACTGCAAGATTATAGATGGCATCCACTGGAGCTAGCTTCGACGCTACCGAAAGGATCTCTTCACAATCCTTTTCATTTGCCGCATCCTTCCCGGCGATTATGGTAACGTTGATACCGTAACTCTTCCACAGTTTGACTCTCATACGCTGATAGCCACTTTTGATACCGGAACGGGATGTTAGAATCAGGTATCTGGCTCCTCGAAAAATCATCCAATCGGCTAATTCCAGGCCGAAACCACCGAGACCCCCCAGGATGATGTAGGAACGGTCCTTACGACAATAGTATCGTGGATAAGCCGGAATTTTCTCGCCTAAATTTTTTTCATCTTGAATTTTGAGGATCACCTGAAAAAAGGAGATATTTGTTTGGTTCAACTGTTAATTCGTATTTTTTTCACGTTTTTTCTTTTCACGTACCTTTCCAATGTGTTTCCCAGCAGCCATATATCTAAAAGCTGGTTCAATTTGATCCCTCGGAAAAACTGTAACATTGAATGGCGTAATAGCCCCCTTATCCAACATTTTTTGCATAAGTCGGTGAAGTTCTTTTCTCTTCTCTCGAGGAGCCTCAATGACCTTGTCCACCAGTATCCCATAGAAACTAATTCCCTTTGAGAAAGCAGAAATTCCTAAAGGAGTATTATTGGCCATATCGAACTTTCCAATTTCCAAAAACTTTCCACCTTCAGCTAAACATCTAACCGAAGCCTGCAACTTATCTTCAGCCAACGAATTGAGCACAATATCAACACCTTCTCCATTGGTTTTATTCATCACCATTTGCTCAAAACTGGTGTCTCTAGAATTACCAATGTGATCTTCAGGAATTTCGGGGAAGGTTTTTCGAATGAATGCCCTCTTCTCCGGAGTACCAACTGTCGTAAAGATTTCACAACCAGTCCAAATTGCAAGGTAAATAGCTGCTTGACCAACACCACCAGACCCAGCATGGATGAGAACCCTATCTCCCTTCTTCATGTTGCCACGGAGAAAAAGAGAATAGCAGCAAGTGGTATATACACATGGCACAGAGGCTGCCTCCTCCAAAGTCCAAGAGTCCGGTATAGGCCAGGTAAGAGTGGGGTCATGGACCAAAAGGTTCGTCATAGCATAAGAGTTGATGATACCCATAACCCTGGAACCACTAGTCGTTATCCCAGCATATTCAAATCCAAGGACACACTCGGCTGCGCTCCTACTTTTAACAAAAATATCGGCATTCAGCTTTCCAGTAGCTATCATAACGTCCTTGAAGTTGATGGGTGAGTAGACGACTTTAATTATATCAGAATTCACTGATTCTTGCGTAATTGGACCTTCCATCCAGCGAAATGAACTGAGATCACCTTTTACGAGTTGGTTCGCCCAAGCATGGTGATGAGGATGAGGTTTGGGCGCTGGAAGGGGAAGATGTCGGTATGATCCCCAGATGCCTTTCTCTCTCAGAACATTTATTGCGAGGTCTAGCTTCATTTGGTCGGCGAACAGAGTTTCTGCCAAAGAGAAATTTGGGACCATTGGATCCTGAATTAATACGGCTCGAACTATTTCTCCACCAGGCTCCCTTCGAAGACAGTTAACGAGACCCAGAAGACCATTTTCAAACGCTTTATCGCTTACGAGTAAGATTCTCGAAGATCCTGACCTCTTAGGCTCGTTTTCCGCTTTCATTGCTGCTTTCAAATTGTCAAGCCAAGAGAATTCTTCATTATTAACCTGAATGATGATAATATTCCGGGAGATGTTTTCGATTTTTCGAAGGAGAATAAATGTTCTGCCATCAACGATTCTTTCAAAAATCTTATGGAGACTGTGCTGCTTTGCTATCAATGTCATATTTCCTGGAGAGTAGGACTCAAGAGTTAGAACGAAGGCGCCATCCTTCAGAAATGTGAGGAAGTTAGTTAAAGTGGTTCTTTTTTGAGGTAGCAAAAGATCGCGACCTACTAAGAGTAGAGGATTAGTTTCTGATGTTAGTTTTTTAGATTCTGTAATATTAATGTTTTGGGGTAGGTCATCCCCGAAGGAATTTTCTGATGTGACTATATTCACATCCGACTGAATCATGGGCAGATCTGCCAGAGTTTCTGCTATGTGGATAGAGAAAAGTTCCTCAAGAAGGTATTGTTCGCCTGTTTCTAGCAGCTCTAAAGTCTTCACTTTGATGCTCAGATGATTTTCTAATGAGAGATGTAATGCCAGGCGAATTGCTTCTCTCAAAGAAATTTCTGATTCTAGATCTATGTGGGGAGCGAATCCGTATGTTTCCAATACTGGTTCACCTGTCGCTTTTCTCCGAGATATTGAACTCGCTTGTAACCCACGTACTTGAATTCCTCCAGAGGTGATAGTGTCGTGTTTCCTGTTCACGTAAACTTTCAGTTCTATTGACAAATTCAAAGAATAAAGTTATAACATTGGAGAATTTGAGGAATCACATTAATAATTTCATACGTAGATCTGATTTTTTTTGTCAAAAATTGCCAAATTTACTTATTTGGGTGGAAAACTATTTCGTGTAACGTAAATGGGATTTAAAAGGAGGTGATCATAAGATGTTTTTCAATATATGCAACAATTTTTTTTCTAAAAATATTTTGTGAAAAATACCAGAAAATTTGTTTTTAGACTGCAGGTGTGTATTGTATATAAGTTGAGTAGTGTTCAAGAAGAGAAGAACAACATATTATGTTTTTTAAAACCGTAAAATTAAAGTGCTAAATGTAAAAAGCACGCCCGCTGCCATAGGTCTTTCATGTACTGCTACTTTTTTTTCCAAATATTCGTGCTTTACCTTGTTCATCGAATGGCATCAATCGAATTAGTCGAGAATGTTCCTTAGTATCGATGACAAGCTTCTGAATTCTCGTGGGCACGAGCAGATTCCTTGTGTCGAGTCCCAGAAGCATCATCTGCAGCATGTTATCCATGAATGCCACCCAGTTGCTATTCCAGCGGATAGTCCCCTTGGTACCATCTAAAGTGGCACTCTTGATAGCTCTGAATAGTCCAGAGTACTGATACCCACGTAATCTGAACTCTTTATACACATCCTTAGTCTCTAGTTCTTCACATTGATCTTGGTTTGAAATTGGAATTTTCAGTTGTTCTGATTGGGCATTTTCTGCAATACGAACAACACCGGTGACCACTGCTACGCCACCCTCTATTACTTCAAATCTTCCTGTTCCTGGAGGCAAACGAACAAAGTATAGGATAAGTTTACATTGTTTTTATCACACAGTGAAAAATTTCAATTTTAAATTTCTAGGGCACTTCTTAGAAATTTTTATCGTATTTAACTTTCGTCGGAATTGTGAACAATTTCATCACTGAAAGCTCAAGATTCCATAAAAAAATGAGAATGAGCACTGAAACTTGAGATTCTTTGACCTCAGAAAATTAATGAAAATTCGGATAATTTGAGTGAAGATATACTTAAATTTTTGTAGTAGTGACGCTAAATATGACTTTGGTGAAGGAAATGCATAAAAATTTGGCACTGAATATTCATACTCCGTTAGAAATCGGGCGTATTGAATAATTCTTATTTTTGTACTCTTGAACATTCTGAAAGTTTCGGTTCAGTGAAACCGGAAATTTCACGAGTGTTTCGCAGAATACAACTGGCATTGTCATTGTCAGGAGAGGGGAGATTTTCTTAGGGGATAACCCTTGACCATAGGGAGGTCGGAATAATCTAAAGGGGACAATTATAACAGTTAATTGAAAAAACTATCCAAGTCTCTCTTACCTTTTTGGATCATAAGAGTGATTTTGACAGTTTCTTTAGAAACCGTAGTAGCCCTCAAGAAATTAACATCCTCAAAAATAATCGGCACTTCTGTATACAATTTTCCCCTCAGCATTCCCACAGTTTCCCAGATCAACGTCAAGTACCCAGTGGCAGGCAAAAGATTTCGTCCATCGATAACATGTCCTCCCATGTACTCATAATCCTCCTCGGAGAGTGTCACCTCGACTATTCTTTCTCCAGAATCGATCTTTTCCTGCTCCTGGTAGGATGTAACGTACCAGTCCTCAGAATGATCCCACTTGATTAGAGGAGACAACATGGGAGTCCCTCTTGACACAGGGAACTTCACTTCAGGATATAGCTTCCAAATTTTTGGTTGCAGCCCAAGATCGTACAACCTTCCCATGGCCTGCAGGAGGTTTTTCACACAGTCGTTGTGTCCTCCTGGAACTAGAGCGATATTGGTCTTCTCTGCGTTGATGGATGTATTCAAAAAGCCTTGGAGAGGTTCATGGTGGCCTATTTGAATAACGATAGCATCTTTAGGAATTAGTGCAGACGTCTCCTCGAAAAGAACCGTGGACAGGAAACTATTAGTATGATATTCAGCAGAAGATAGTCTGACCGCAGGCGTCATCCATTGGGATTCAGGTATAGACGTACTGTACCATTTAGAACTTCTCGGTTTTGGCTCTAGAATCACGGTCTTTAGGTACGCAAAGAGCTTTGATTTAACATCTGCAATATGCCTGCTATGTAGGGCAATGTCGCAGCAGGGAATTTCTTCAGCAAGAAAGTTGTTGGAGTGAAGATGGGCTATGAAGGTTCTCACTGATTCTGCTGGACCACTCACAATAGAGCTTTCCGGACTGTTGTGCCAAACAACTTCGATGTTTGGAGGACAGAGATCCTTCAGCTCTCGATGGCCAAGATTCACTATTGCCATTGAACCACTAATCGTTTTAGTTTCTGTTAAAGCTAGAGCCAACAAATATGCTCCTAGAATTGCTTGCTCTAGCGTGAGGGAACCATCTGCGTAAGCGCAATTCAGTTCTCCGAAGGAGTGTCCAATGATACCATCCGGAGTTATCCCTAGTGATTTTAAAAGGTCAACAAGACCTATTTGAATGGCAGATATTCCGATGAAGGAATTCAAGATGTTTTTAGAAGTCATTCCGTCAGCACTGGTCAGGATACTGTAGAGGTCGATACCATGGGGTTTCAGAGCTAAGTCACATTTGCTTATGGATTCTGTGAAGACTGAGAATCGAAATAGAGGGCAAATTGCTGGGCATCGGAATTCCAATCCTGAGAAAAAAAACCAAACGGGTCTCTTGGTTCCTGGATAATGTTTGATCTCCCTAAGTGCTTTCTCGTGTTTTAAGCTATCAATAATCGTGTAGCCTCGATAGGGGTGGCCTGAAAGATTCTCTGCGTGCAGATCGTGCAATAAGCGAATGTATTCGACGTCAATTGGGCGGCTTTCAACCTAAACTCAGATAGAAACATTTCGATTATTGTCACGGAAAGCAATGGAAAATTCCTCTGTGAGACTCTCATTTTGGTGGAACCTAATTAACAATCTTTTTGGGTAGAAATGAAAATGGATTTATAGATGACAAATCGTTTCGCCTTGCAGCCATCACTTTAAAACTTTATGTTTTTATAATGTGCTCCGAAAAGGAGCATTTCTGGCGTCATTTTAAGTGGCGTGTTACAGTACATCTTTCAGAATTTCTACCTTCGCATCCGATATAATATTTTGTTGATCCTTTTCTCCACTAATAAAAAACAAATGGTATTCGCTTTGTTAGGAATTTATGACATGGTCAGGCAAACAAAATGAACAGCTAGATGATTTTTTAAAAGTCTACTTTATGATTCGCTAAGAAATCATGTGCAAAATCTTGGAGGTCCTAAGAGCTTGTGAATGGCGGAAACGATTTCTAAAGTGGCTATTAATAATGCATGAAGTTCAGAGGTCCATTGATAAGCATCATATCGAATTTTACAATCTCTCCGATAACGCTAGAAATTACTTAAGCTTCTCTATTTGAAAGAAAAACATCACTTACATCTGCCAAGATGGCTTCAACGGCCTTTTCGGTTCTTCCGGAAGCAACGACAAGTCTCGGAAGATCGTCCTGAGGTGCACCACCATTGATTTTCTCTTTTGGATTCGACTTGAGCAAAACATGAGCATTAGCTCCACCAAAGCCAAATGAACTGATACCAATATATCCTCCATCCCAAGGTGTTGGTTCAGTGACAACCTTTAGTCTTCCTTCTGCAAGTGCGTGGACACCCTCACGAGGTTCCTTGTAATGTAGATTCGGCGGAATCAGACCCGCTTCATTGGCAATAACGACTTTAGCAATTTGACCCATCCCACTAGCTGGTTCAGCATGCCCAATATTTGATTTTACTGAGCCAATTTTCAGGGGTTCTTTTCTTCCAGGACAAAAAATAGTTTCAATTGCCTTAAGCTCCTCAGGGTCTCCCACCTTTGTTCCTGTACCGTGGGCCTCAAGATATGCCAATGATGACGGCGATACTTTACACTCTTCATAGAAATCCCTCAGAAGGACACTTTGGATCTTACTTGATGGGAATGTAATTCCTTGTGGTTTAAAACCATCGCAATTGATTTTTGCGTGGACCACCGTTCCGTAAATACGTTTTGCAACCTTGGCTTTCTGAAGAAAAACAACACTTATAGTCTCAGCTCTTGCGTAACCATTTGCACTGTTATCGAACGGTTTCGATCGACCGTCACGAGATAAAACACCTAAAATCATTGAGCCATTATTTTCGATATAGTCATTCGATATCTTCCCTAATTTACGGACTAAACTAGAAGTGTTGTCCTCCCTATATTTAGGACGTGATATATGGAATTCTGAGTTGACAGTACTCTTTCGAATTTTAGTATCAGGATTAGTTAACAAGTTGTTTGAAAACTATAGGAAATCCTGTTTGAAAAATATTACAGGAAATATTCGAAATTTCTTGAATATTAAATAATCAATTCTCTGTCGTTTCCAATGTTTTCATTTTGAAATCAATTTAATAGCAAATCGTTCATGAAATATTAATGTGACATTATGATTGTAATTTTAATGACGTCTAGAATATTCAAGCTTATTACAATTTTGAAAATGACCTTCATCTGAATTTTTAGTTAATTGAAAATTCAAGAAAATTATTACCTGGTTTCTCAAAATATTTTCTAATATGTGGGTTGTAATGTCTCAATTTCATCGAATATGCAACTCCACGATTAAACTGATTTTTTAGTAATAATATACGTTTTATGAAAATGAGGGATTGTTAAGAATTAAAAGATATTTCCCTGGAAACTTTAAGAGCAGTTGTCTAACATTTGATGTAATTTAAAACTCATTTCTCTTCTCGTTACCTAAACGTGCAAATTGGAATGATACGTAGGGGTGAAGACAGAGGTTGACACCGCCAACGAGAGCATAATCACACAGACCAGTTCTGATCGCTCTGTAGGCATGCTCCATAGCGAAGAGACTCGAACTGCAGGCAGAGTCGATAGTATAACTTGGTCCTTTCACTCCTAGCCATTGTGTCAGTCGATTCGCCAACAATGCTCGGCAGGAGCCAGTTACACCGTAACCATCTTTCTATTTACCAAAAATCAATGGATTGATCAATAGTTGATTAATCACAGAGGTACATTAAACTTCATTGCATCAAAATTCTATCATAAAATAAAAAAAAACATATGTCTGAACATTCATTTTATGTGAATTTAATTTTTTTTCCAAATAACACTCGGTAATTCATCCCTCAATTAAAATTTCGAGCCGGTTTTATCCGTTGTTTTCCCTTCCCTTGACTGAACACGAGAGGTTCAATATGTCGTTTAAGCGCAACAAACTCATCACATTTAAATATTTGTGATTTTGAGACATTTTGATGAATTTCCAAAAGTTTCTGAATGATACCCCAGATGACCCCCAGATGCTCTTGATTTTTTTCGCATCTACAGATTTTTTGCATTTCTTAAACGAATTACTAGTTACTAATTACTAGTTACTAGTTACTAATTACTAGTTTTTTTAATTTTTGAGATAATTATTATTTTTTTTCAATGCAGAAAATCCCTCTTTGTAGATTTTCGAAACTCCAATTTTTTAGAATTTTCCAGATGATGTTCGAAGAGTCTACATTGCTTATTCCATTTGGGTTTTCTCTAGAATGTTCCATACGAGTCCAAATTCCGCAAAAATCCCGAGTCTGACGTATTCTAAGAAACCCCTGAATATTCCTACGACTAATGAGTTTTTGGAATTGGATAATGCAATAAGGCTTAAATTTTCTCAGCCGATCTGATATTATTTCCATATTTCTCTGAAAAATTTCAAATTTTTTCAAATCCTTAGAAACAACCCACATTTCCCAAATCCCAAATTTCCCGAAGGGCTAGGCAATTTTATTAAATTTGTTTGGAAACTGGTGTTTTTCATCAAATTTTTTAAAGTATCTATTTTTATAAAACAGATCGCCCACGTAGGTTAATTGGGTCCACGTAGGTATATCTACATCGAAAAATCATATGGACCTGCATTTTGTGGTAGATCCAAATGATCTCAGACTCTGCGCAACACGCCCCCACGAACACCCCGGTATTGGTACCCCTCAAGTCCTTGGGGTTAACTCCAGCATCAACGATGGCTTCGTAAGCGTGCTCCAGCAACATTCGACCCTGAGGATCCATGGTGTGGGCTTCCTTGAAGTCGTAATCGAAAAAATCTGCGTCGAACTTCTCAAGAGCATTTACTTTCCCAGTTGCCTGAGGAATTTCCGGGTGATCTGAGGAGAAATCAAGAGGATTATCGCTTCGACAAAAAAATTTCCGTAATATCTGTGTGCTTCTGACATCTCCAATATTATTAAAGTTAAAATGTCCACAGACAAATAGCCTGAATCCTAATTAATGTCTTCGTTAACACCAATTAAAAAATGTTGGTGTAAGCATCGAAAATTTTTCTGTAAAATAGAGAAATTTGTCTCGCATTTAAACCGAAAAATTTCTATATTTCACAATAAAACTTCCAGAGGTAACAGCAGAATTTTTCACATGTATCCAGATCAGTCAAAATAAATCCATTTTCCTGTCCGGAAGGGAAATTTTTATAGAGAGAGACTACTTTAACCAGCTGATGTTTCGGAATTGGCGAGACAATATTTTCGATGTTTGGACGAATTCGATTTTCTTGATGATAATAAATGAAATTAAATTCAATCACGTAGTCACAAAATGATATTTTTGTTCTGTGGATTCTGATACTTGCTAGGCACCTCTTCTTAGGCACTTACTGCCTCATATCACTAAAATCCTATTATGATTAAAAATAGTCACTTGGACTCTAAATTATAGAATGATTGGGTATACGAAATTACAACGAACAAATGAATATGGAGAGAATGAGGAGAGATTTAATACGCATCAGAATTTTAATATTATTAATCATAATTGACGCCGAAGTTGACGCCCTCGAATTGGAGTTTCGTCGTGGTCGTGGTAACTCCAGTCCACCTTGTTTCGCCTACACGTTGACAAATCCATGTATGGCGTATTCTTTCGTCATGTGGAAGAGCAGGGTTTGTCCGTTCAGCTGACTTTCTCATTTTTCAAGTCAGCTGGCTTGATGTTTGAAACCGAGGGCTTCAATTGTGCGTGTCTGGATGGCCTAATAAACACCCTCGTCTGTCGAAGTCGTATTTCCAAATTGCCGGAGATTCTGATGCAAATTCTGATGCATCTTTTGTCGGCTTGTTCGACGTATGCAATCATCAGTTATATCCACTGGCACAAGGCGGCTTTAAGAGCGGTTTGTATTAGCATTTTCGGCACTCGTATGGGATAGACCGGACGCCGATTCTGCCTTATGTTCCAGGAGATATTGAGTCCGTTGTCGTAAATGAGATGTGTAAGATTTACTGGAACCTCTCATTTGCGACTATCAGGTCCGTCACTGCTACAAAGCCTGATATCGTCCTCTTCAATTTTGAAAACAAAGTCATTTAGGTGATTGAGTTTTCGGCGCCAGCCCAGTACCATATATCTCAAAAAGAAGAGGAGAAACGGTTCAAATGCTAGCCTCTCCTGTTTGAGCTACGTCAGTTGAAACGTGGGTTCAGGATCAGGCGGGTTGTCCTGATCATTGGTTCTCTCGGCAGCATGAGACAGCCATTTGTATCTGCGCTTGAGGTGATCCCAGCCCGAAGGGGCAGTGCCTTAATATTGGCTGGCCAGATGCAGAAGGCTGTTATCCTTGGGTCTCTTCGACTACTTAAGCAACATGATTCCGGACTGCAGTAGAGATCCCCCTCTGATTGGAGGGAGCACTACTACAGAGCGATTAGGACTTGAGTGTATCGCTTAGCTTGCTGGGTGGTCTTCGAGGTGATGACGGAACCCTCGGAGATCATCCAGCGATCTCATTCAAGAGGAAAAGTGACAACGAAATCAGTTAAATTTGTAATTAAAGAATTCTCCGGTCTCATAATGAAAGGTCGAGACCAGAGTCGATATGGATTGCGAAACTTAATATGAATAAAAATACAATCCAATAGAACAGCCATTCAACATACGTGAGAGATAAATAAGATGATATAGTAGAGACACTATAGACGATGAAAAAAAAAATTGTGTTACAAATAATTTTTTTTTCGAATTTATATTTCAACCGCACGGAATTTGGTAGGTGAGAACTGTCACCAAATTAATTAATGAATAAAAGTTCCCAGCAAAGACTTAATTTATTGATTCACCGAAATGGAAAACGTTGCAGCCCATCAGCCGATTCGTCAAAAGAATACTTTTTCCGTACTGCTCTTCACTTTTCCTCGTCCGGGGATTGGTACGAGCCCTTGCCCGAACTCGAAAAAGTGAAAATCACTACGGAAAAATATCGTTCCTGTGGAGTCTTTTGACTCGCGTGGTTGGCCGCCTCGCCTACGGCTCGGCTCACCAAACTCCACGCGAGTAAAAAAACCCCATAACGACAGGCCGGAAATATACTATTTTCTCCCCGGCGGGAGTAAAAAGTACTCACTTCCCTCCCGCTACGCGGGAGGGAATTGCGACTTTACTCCTACGCCGGGGAGAAAAATCATGTTCTCACCACGGAAAGTAAAATAAA
>JAPYZM010002605.1:0-18476 GCA_030522845.1 Psyttalia concolor
TAGAACGATAATTGGGTTTCACCAAGATAAAAAAATTATTTTGGCTGTAATTAGTCGGCGAAATTTCGGTCACGTGACCTTTACAAGCCTGGCCTTAAAGCTTTAAATATCAATGACACCTTTCATCTGACCTTTAGGTTAAATTTTCGTGTTTTGAGAATAAGTTACACGGAGAAAAAAATTCAAGAAAAATTACGGAACAATGCACGTAATCTGGGAGTGAAGTTAAAATTTCCTAGAAAGTGCCCAATTTTCACGTAAATTCTACATTCTGTTCCGTAAAAATTACTCATCCGGCCGACACGTCAAGGTCAGGTGCCTGGCGGAGATTTTCAGAAACGCTCCGTAAAAATTACGGAACGCTCCGTAGAAATCACGGAGCGTTCCGTAATTTTCATTTTTTGAGCTGTGATAAGTCTTGAACTTTATCGTAGATTTTACTGTTGGAGTTTAATTATCAAAAAAATTACCTAACTTTTTCGTATGTTTTCCGTTAGGCAACGGACTTATTCTCCTTAATTCGTACAAACATTCCTGGAAAGAATCTTGGCTCGCGCCATACCTGACTTGTTCCGTAAGTATTTAAGGCCCGGATCGATTATCTTTTCGAACGGAAAGAATCGTAACGGCTTCACGGCTTAATATTATATTGCAATGTTTATGTGATTAGCTGTCACTTTATAGGAGTTTAGTAACACCGCCCAGAATGTTAGTATACTGAAGTCAGCATAAGTTTTAACATGAAATACTACCCCCACCACCTCCAATATGCGCTTCATCGTGTTACCCCCACTCCTTCGTTTAATGTTAGAAGTTATGCTGACTGAACCATATTGGCTGTTATTTGTTATTGGTTCTACAAAAAGGAAAGATAATACATTTGATCGTAGATACAGTTCGAAAAGGTAATCGATCCGTCCCTTAAAAGAATTTTTTGGTTATGTTTCGAGTTTATTCCGGTTTGTTGTTTCCAAAGAAAAAAATAACATCTGGCACCCTACATTTTTTATAACGTACAGGTTTCGTTCCCGGAAAAATTACCTAATACTTGCGATTTTCATGTATCCTTAATTTGCAAAACAAAATCCGATATATAAGTATATAATTGCATCATATATTGTGATAAAGAGTGTCTTAATAAAGAGATGTTTTTCAGAGTTCACAGCTATTGTAGGCGGTAACTATGCGAAACTTGGACAACTTCCATTCATGGCTTTGGTATATAATAGTAAGGGATCTTTCTGCGGCGGATGTGTGATATCACAGAGATGGATACTCACCGCTGGCCACTGTGTAGCTAATTCAACAATTTTTTTCATAATTCTTGGATCTACGATTAAACCAAAAATGACCGCTGATTCGAAGTACGACGGCGACGGGGTTATGATGACAACGACTAAATCAGTGCTCCATCCACAATTTCACTTAGGGGACAATGATATTGCATTGCTCCATATGCCTCAGAATATTGAATTTGGAGTTAGGTTTTAATAATACTAATTGAGATGCACTCATGATGCATGTAGACGTATTTCCGTAGAATTTTCCATACCAATATTGTCTATAGACAATTCAACAGATGCGATGAAAAACTAAAAGCAATTTTAATGGAAATGCAATATAGAGGAGAATTGCTTAAAACTTAACGCATCGATACTTTTTTAGATAACATCCAACCAATCACATTATCAGGAGTCGACTATGGGACGGAAACGTTTGTTGAAAAAGAGGTAGTAATTGCTAGCTGGGGTATAGTAGGACCCCGTGGTATAAGTCGACATTTGAAGTGGGGTGAAATAACAATCATCAGCAACGATGATTACCAGTCGTTCTGGCCAGTGACTCCAAATCAGATTTGCACTGCGCCAATGACTGGATCTGATACATGCAAGGGAGACAGTGGCGGCCCTCTTATTCTGGGAACCGAAGATGGTTTTCTGCTAATTGGCATTGTCAGTTTCGGTGATAATAATTGCCCGAGTTCACGCCCCGCCGTTTTCTCACGGGTATCCTCGTATGCAAACTGGATACAACAGGTTGAAGATGACGCTATGTGATTGTAAGTAGTTATTGTTTTACTTTCTTTCTGTATTCCTTAAAGGATGCAACATGCGGGGGCAGATTTTCAGCCCATTGGAGACCACGATTAATTATTTTTTCTCATGAATGAGATCGCTGAATGATCCTCCAGTGTTTGAACGTAACCTTGAAGACCACCCACCAGGTTAAGAGATATAATTGAGTCTCTATGGCTCTGCAATAGTGCTTCCCCTGACCAGAGGGTGAGTTCTACTGCAGTTTGGACTCATGTTGCCAAAGTAGACGGAGAGACCCTGAGATGACAGGGTCTCATCTACATCTGGCCAGCCAATATTTAGGCATTGTGCCTACAGAATGGGATCACCTTACGTGCAGGTAAAACAGTCGGTCTTATGACGTGAATCGACCCATAATCAGGACAATCAGCTTGACCTTTAACCCGCACAACTCAAACAGGGGAGGCTGGTACTTAAGCCACTTCGCGACTTTTTTTTCTAAATCTATTCCACGCGGCTGGTATCGAGAGCTGAATCACATAACTGACCGCGTCTTCAAAGTCGAAAAGAATGATATCAGGCTTCATTGCAGCGACAGGCCTCATGATTTATTTATTAATATTTTACTTAAATGATAATGTATATTTCAATCAATAATGTATATTTGATCCACTATGGATATTACAAAATAAATGATCAAACCGAAGAAAAAAATACAACCAAACTGATGAAACCTCGCACACGTTTAAAACATGTGATCAATGATTTTTTGTGTAAAAAAATCGTCAGCTGGGACTACGATTTATTAATAATAGTGAAGAAAGTACAGAAGAAATGCATCTCCATGAATTTATCAAGAAATCAATTAAGAAAACAGTTAATTATTACCTGGAGCTTTGATTCCTATATGAATCTTTTTCAAATAAACGAAAATTTCCACTTATCTGCGTTTTTTCAAATTGAGGATTTGCATTGGAGAACATTGTTTGAATTGGTCCAACTATCACTTGACAATTGTCAAGAATTATACCACAACTGTACGTTCATTTTCGTGATTATCCTCCATCTCAAAGCGATTATTCTCAATGCATCTCGATGATATGTTTTTGACAAATACAATCTAATATTGTGAATGAACAGTAACATAACTCCATCTAAGGTAATGATAAAAATAAAGCCTGCAATAGACGGAACATCCGAGAAACTGTTCTCCTCTCGGTTCTTGAGTCTCTACTGCTATCCACTCTGTCGTACTGTTCACGGAAAGCTCCCCCTACTCTCCACCCCTAAATCATCAATTTGCAATGCAATTCGTGCCTAGCCACCATAAAATATTACGAGCGCATAATGTCCCTGTATTTCATGTTCTATGTAGAATTTTAAAGTTTGCTATACCCACAAAAAATTTAAACCTATGTGGAGAGCAACAGAGGGAGTGCATCACTAGTCAGTCACTCACACTGGAATAATGACAGAACTGTCAGAAGAAGTGTCTCTAGACTCGGATATTCGTTACACTTACGGTCTTTATGAAATCCTTTATCGAGTTATGGGTCTTTGGCCTTTCAATTGTCAAACTATCGGAGCTTGGTTTCTAAGTGTTTTTACCTGTGTAAGCCAGGTAAAATATCCAAAATTTAGATATAATGCTATCCAACAGTCCAATGATGTGGAAACGTCGTCATTCTCAGATATCGATGATGGTCACCATGACTGGAGAAACGATATTATCTAATTCACAAGTTGATCCACAGCTGATGTCTTTCTTATCATGTAATTTTCTGTCCCTCGCAAAGATCGGATTCATTCGACTGAATTGGCTTCAAATGAAGTCGATTCTTCAAGAGTTGATAAGTGCGTGGAAGGGTGCGCTCGATTCCAAGTCCCTGAAGATAATGAGAACTCGAGCAAAATTCGGAAGAATCATATGCATCTACCAAATGGGATCCACTTACATGGTTTGTCTACTATTAATCATCCCCGCATTACCAGTGTTTCTACCGACAGTCAATGATACGATGAACGCTACATCACTAAGATCATATCCTCTTCGATCTGACCTCTTATTTGCCGGCATACCAACTTGGCTCTACGCCTTCATGTTTATCTATCAAATGATTCAAGTAGTTCTTACGTGCACAGCAAATGTGGGGAATGATGTTTGCTTTTTTGGTATTGCCTTGAACTTGGCAGCCCAGTTTGAGTGTTTGTCGGTTAAATGGGAGGCCATGACTGAAAAACCGAGAGAAATGTCCAGGGAAAATGCCTTCTCTGCTATTATCACGAAACAAATAGAACTGATTCAACTGGCTGAGCATTTGGAAAAAACCTTCAACTTTGTTATTTTATGCATTGTATCAGCCAATTGTTCTCAAATTTGTTTTTACGGTGAGTTTAAAGAATAGTTGTGTATTTTCAATTTTTGTTATCATTTAAGAGGTCTTAAAAGAAAGAAAAAAATACTGAAGTGCACGGAAAATTTTAAATTATAAATTATTAGCTTGGAGGAGACATCTAGTTTATATAGTAGTATGAATAGTCTATGATTATGTTTTTATCTCAAGTTTATTAAAAGACTGTCCGTTTTTAGCCGATTTTATTGACCATTATGTAAGGCGTCTCGCGTGCCTTGTCAAAGTAAGAATGGGGCGGCTAGAAGGAAGAAAGTGTGTATTGTTAATATTATATCAGCTCTCAGATCAATTACTTACACATAAACCTTAACTGGTAATTTTTTTTTTCCCCCTCTTGAGTGAGATCACTGAAGGGTCTTCGAGGGTTCCGACAATTTAATTTATAATAATATTTATAATATTTATAATTTTATTTATTATTATTATTATAATTTTTTTTTTACTCATAAATGAGATCACTGGATGATCCTCGAGGGTTCCGACATCACCTCGAAGACCGCCCAGTAAGCTTATTATTATTATTATTATTATTAGTTAATTGTAATCTCATTATATAATATTATTTGAATAGCATTCATATATACTAAACTATATATGATAGATAGTATATGTATTCTGTACTATATATTATATACAGCGGAGAACGGCGAAATTCGGAGCCTGAACATTTTATTAACTTGCCGATAGAAAGTGATTTTTATGTAAAAATTGGAACAATTTTCCCCGTAGATTGTTACAAAACAATCGGAATTACCTGCTAATAAACAAATCGTGGACTTACTTGACATTGTCATCCAAAATTATATTCCAGGGATTTTAGTCATCAGGACTGCAAGAGCGAAAGAGTTTGTTTTCTGCATCAACACCATTATCAGCATAATGGTTCTCATTTTCCAAATATTCCTGTACTGCTATGCGGGGGACAGTTTGTCGCGAGCAATTGAAAATGTTGGCACTGCAGCGTACAACTGTCTGTGGTATGAAATGTCTGAAGAGAATAAGAAGAATTTGGTCTTCGTCATCGTACGTACATCCAAAATTTTTAGTTTAACAGCTGGAAAAATTTATCGTATGGACTTGTATAGTTTCAAGAACATCATCAAAACTATTGCCTCGTATTTCTCTGTCATGCAGGCTTTGTTCGAAGAATAATATTTCCATGAATTAAATATAATCATCTAGTTATCCGGTTATTGTCGTTATTCCACCTGTGATTTCAAACATCCATTCGAATGATTATTTATTAATTGGGGGGAGTATACTCGCTCCGTGTCTGACTGGCATAAAGAAATCGTCAGTAAAAATTACCCATTGGTAATCGTTTTGTCGTTTAGCGTTTCAGAAAAAAACACCCTAACCGCTCAGTAATTTTTATTAAATCGTAATATACTATTACTGAGTGCTCGGCACAAAACACAATACGAGGACCTAACGGACCGATAATTTCTATAGAACTTTTTTCTCCGCGTGGTTGCGTTCAACGGGAACTTTTTAAATCAATGGCAGTACTCCAACGAATAAACTAACTTTTGACTTTTATCCTGTTAGAAAAAATTGGTATTTCACGGGCAGTAGGGTAATACTTAAAACATGAATATTCAAAATGAAAAGGCTTTAAATTTGCGAATAAATGATAGTTCGATTTATATTTCCAAAATTTTTCGGATTACTATAAATTTTCATGAACTAGATGTCATCAAATGTACATCCTCCTCAGCCGTTCATTGTTAAGTTTATAGATCAGCGATTTCTCACAAAAAAATTGGTTTTCACTTCAGAAAAATTTCCAAATAATGTACACCGAATTTCAACCAATTCTTGTCATCAATTCCGTCCATTTCAACACTATTCTTTGAAAGCCCTTGCATCACAATATTTTTTACCAATGATGTATAAGATTAGCGATTAAGAGCATCACGATGATAATGTGTATGAGTAACTCCTGCTAAGTTGATGAAAAAATATCTCTGAATGGACGCAACACTGGTGAAATCGTTCTCCTTTGTTTGAACTCAAGTACACTGAGAAAGTATCCCTATTGCTGGCCACCCCGTTGCGCTGTTTACCGACGGATACTTCTACTTTGAACCACTCCTGCCATCGTCGATTTCCAATGCAGCTCCTACCTAGACATCATCAAATATTCAAGGGCGTAATGTCGCTGTTTCAAGTTCTATGCAGAATTATAAAGTTTACTATATCCACAACAACAAAAAAGTATTTCTGCGGGGGAAAAAATTGAAAGAGTGCATCAGCGGTCAGTCACTCATACTGCAACAATGGCAGAATCTAAAGAAATATCTAGAGAGTCAGATATTCGTTATGCTTTCAGTCTCTACGAAATCCTCTTTAAAGTTATGGGAATTTGGCCATTCAATTGTCAAACTTTTGGGGCTTGGTGTTTATACATCTTTGCATTAACAACGCAGGTAGGATGTGTGGAATTGGATTATATTGTGGAAAAAATGCAATTTTGTGAGCTGTTAATTAATAGAAAAATGAAAAATTTTGGGTCAATTTACGTGGAATAATTTAACTCAAATTTTCAGTATTTTTAAATTCTTTTTGTAGAATTTTGAATTTATAATGACGATGAAATTCTTTGAAATTTGAGTGAAACTGTGACACATTGGAAAATGCCAAACAATGTTAACAGTAGGATTACGATTTCTTTACTCAACTTATATCAGTAATTACGTACTGAAATGATTTGAGTCGACTAGCCTCTTAGCTGATTTTCCAAGGAATACCTGGAATGCTAAAGGCGATAGAAAAACATATCCGGCCGAGTTTCGTCAAACTTTGCTGATAAGTTCAAAGACTGTACTTAAGGTGCTTTTTCGGAGCGATGACGATTTTTCTCATTTATAAAAACAAATCAATCTGAAAACCATTAAATGGGTGGAACAGCCCTACTAGAAACTTCATTCGGCAAATCGAAATGACCACAATTAATTAATAAGTAGAATTTTCCCACTAATCATTCCACTCTCCATCCAACTCTCCCTCTCCTTTACCCTTCCATAGCAATTTTTTTTTCGCGACAAAAATTTTTCAAAAAGTCCCTTACGGCATGTCTAATCTGAACCTTATGAGGGTCGAATTGGATTTGCCGTACTGCACTTAGATGAATCCTGAAGTAAAAAAAACAGTTTATACAATTTTTATGAGTGATTTAATCTATTTGTATATTTTTTGAAAGATGAAAAAAATAGCTCATCCGGCATGCCTTTTAAAAAACGAGACTTGCGCCGTATTCGGCTTACCGAATGGGGCATGGCCTCATCCGGCGCTAATGCGGCCCTGATAAGGCATACCGCATTCGGCATGCCCAACGAAAACCGAGACTCGAGCCGAATTCGGCGTAGGTTAGCACCGGCATGCCGAACGGAATTTCTAGTAGGGAGATAGAAAGAAATTTAAATACATTAAATTTTAAACGCGAACGGGAACTTTTTTGCCCTTTCGGCAGCCAAATAATAGAGACACTTTTGTCTCACAATAATTGTATATTTGTCACCTAGGGAGGAAAAGTAGACAAGTCGTCCTCACGTCCACAATTGCCACTCGAGTCAAAGGCGAGGATTGTAACCACATAGGGAATGCTTGTCCGATTCTCCTTCCGAGGGTTGAATACAATTTTTCTGCCAAAATGGACGAAAGCGAACGTTTTTACCCGAACAAAGCGCGGTTGGAATACTCTCTTCCCTTCGCTCGGTTAAAAATGCTCACTCTCGTCCATTGCAGCGGAAAATTCGTATTCAACCCTCGGGAGGAGAATCAGATAAGCATTCTAAAGGAAGGTAAGGCCTAAAGGAGGGCAGGCGGTGTGGTACATGGAATTTGAAGAGAGAGAGAGAGGTTTCCGTGTCACCGGTTGTTTAGTTAGAAGAGTGCCTGGTGCGTAACTGGGAGACACGGGTTTAAATCCCGGCTGGGTTATCGGAATTTTTTTCTATCTAAATTGTAATTCTTTTTGAATCAATTTTGATACACGTGCTTACAGTCCTCGCTTTCTGCTCGGGTGGTAATTTTCCACGTGAGGTCGACTTGTCTACTTTTCCTCCCTAGGTGAGAAATATACTATTGTCATTCGGCTGTTCCGCACGGTGACAAACTCGTGTGATTTGGCGCACTCGTCTGTTAGACCGCACTTCACGATCTTCTGAAAAAGTATACTAATTACTGCCGAAAAATATACTAATTATTGCAGGCGCAAAATATGGTCTTTTCGTAGTAATCCCCTCGTGAGCAAAATTCAACAAAATTCACTATTTACTTATTATTTGAAAATGGCCAGATACTGAAGATGACTCAAACTTAATTGCCGCTTTGCTACTGATATTTAAATGTCATAATTCTCAGATAACAATGGTACTATTCATGGGTGGAGAAATGGTTCTGGCTGCGGCTGAAGTTAATCCACAATTAATGTCTTTCGGATCATGCAATTTTCTTGCCTTCACAAAAATCATCGTAGTTCGCCTGAATTGGCGCAAGATGCGCTCGGTTATTGATGACTTAATGAACGCTTGGAATGACAGTCTTGATACCGAAGCTTGGAGGATAATGAGAGCTCGAGCAAAATTGGGAAGGGACATAGCTTTCTACCAGCTAGCACCCACGTATATTGTTCTCTTTCCCATAATCATAGGTGCATTACCACGGTTTGCCCCAGCTGACTTGATGAACGATACGTCTCCAGCATTGAGATCATATCCTCTTCATACAGGCCGTATGTTCGCGGGCGTACCAGCGTGGCTCTACATCGTCGTGTTTAGTTATCAAATTATTCAGCTATTCATGACATGCACGGGAAATGTGGGGAATGATGTTTGCTTCTTCAGTATTTCCATGCATTTAACCGCCCAACTGGAGTGTTTGGCTATGACTTGTAAGAACCTCGTTGAACAACAAAGGGAAGAACCCAAAAAAAGTATCTTTGGCGCCATTGTCAAAAGACAGGTGAAGCTCATCCAATATGCTGAACATTTAGAAACAACTTTCAACTTCAGCATTTTATGTATTGTAGCTGCTAATTGTGCTCAAATTTGTTTTTACGGTAAGTTAAACCTAGTTGAACTTAGTTAAAGTTACGCAAGCATTTCAAGAAATAATATTGAAATAAAGAAAAATGAAAAAAAAAATATCAAAACAAAATAATTAATTATTAATAATTAAATATTGATGTAATGAATTATTTCGTCAATTAATAATTCAATTCAGCAAATTGATTTTATAGCTTTTTTATAGCTGTAGCAATTCTTCGACAAAATTTCTTAGTTTAGCTTGATCAATTTTTTCGCGTGGAAAAAAAATCGACCGGAAAAAAATTTAAGAATTCATGTCGAAATAGTAAATATCACAATAAAAAATATTAAATAGAAAGATAAAATTCGGTTTTCCCACTAATTTCTATTTGAAATTTGCGACTTGAAAACTGCAGTAACTATCCGGATCCAATGATCGATCTGCAATCAATCCAGACGTTTTCTTTCAGGGATTTTAGTCATCAGAACTGCTAGAATAGGGGACTTTGTAGTCTGCATCAATACCATCATCTGCATGATTATCCATGCCCTCCAAATATTCATGTATAGCTACGCTGGTGACAGCTTGTCGCGAGCAATCGAGAACGTTGGCACTGATGCCTACAAGTGTCTTTGGTATGAAATGTCCTATTCGAATAAGCAAAATGTTCTTTTCCTTCTCGCACGCAGAAATAGAGTATTCAGTTTAACAGCCGGAAAAGTTTATCGGATGGACTTGGACAGTTTCAAGAACATTATGAAGGCTCTTGGTTCGTACTTCTCCGTCATGCAGGCAATGTTCAATGAGTAATATTTCCAGGAATTCCACTTAAGAAACTAGTTAACCATAGATACACTCTATTTCACCTGTAATTCCAACGATTGATTGTGAGACTTCATCGCTCTTATTTTATTTTAATAAAATGACAAAATTACTTCAGGTACATTACTTTTAATGTGAATTTACGTGTACAATTCACTTTGCATAATGGCCGAAGAATTGTAGTCTTTAAGGGCACAACAAATAAAGTTCAATGAATGAGGAGAGCAGAGTAAATTAAATCCATCGAAATGCTACAATTACCTCCAGAATATTACCGAATAAATTCCATTTTACTCCATCTTTTGACGACGATGAATTAACATGGAAAAACGGTCCATTTTAGCAGCCTCTCATTTAATAATTGACGAGAACTAATAAATTTCTGAGTATTATATTGGAGATAAAAAATAGCATGAATCATTTTCCACAAATTCAAATTCTCAATTACGGACATAGCTTACACTGCTTCAAGGATTTCAGCTCAATTGACTTCGATTAATTTTAGATAACTTAAACGTGAGAGTTAAAACCACTCAATTTTAGAATTCATGACGAATTCAACGATTTCACGTGTTTTAAAATTAATTGATATAACAGATCACAGACTTCACGAGTGAGTGATTCCCCAAACTAATTCATAGAGGACGCTATGAATATATTCAGTGTAATCTATTACATATGTGGAAACGCTACGAAAATCAAGAAAGCACTGAAGAAAGGAATGACAATGCGTTTCACGGCACCCCTTTTCGTACCATTAAAAAAATTATAAATAAACTCATTCAATGATACGTTCGCAGAATACCTATTATTGGAATAAATAGAACAACAGTTATTCCCTTGGTATCAACTTTCTACAACTCAACATTAAATATGTGCATAATAAAAGAAGCGAAATAGAATATATTTCTCGAATAACAAACAGGTGATGTTTTGCGCTGTCTAGAGAAAAAGTTTTGAAATGTTATCATGAATAAAGAAAATGCTTGCAAAATAAAAATAATCGTGAGCATGGGGGAGGAGTTCAATGCCTTCACGAACAATGGAAAGGAAAAAGAAAAAACAGAATTATGATAGTAATTCAATATATTCAATAAAACCGTATAAAATACTAGCTCAATGTATGGGAATTTGGTGCATGACGTATCACAAGATGATCCCGAAGATCCAACTGACGGTTATATGTATTTTATTGGTACGATATAATCCCTCATAATTATCGTGGATGGAAATAAGTTTCTAATTATCATTCTTTCTCGTAGAATTTTCATTAAAATCATTAAAAAATATTCAGAGACATATTTATATTACAAAAATTGAGGATTTTTCATTACGTGATTTTCTTTTTGTCAAGTCAATTTGTTCATGTTCACAGACATTTCGAGTAAAAAAATTATCACTTCAGGTCTCGATCCCATAAATGTTACCTTAATATTCTATTATTTTTCAATTTTATCTTGTCTTCAGTCAAAATTAACTGAACACTTTTTTATTGTTACTCCCATGACTATCTTAAAACTAATCTTTCTTTTCCTCTGTAAATTAGGATTTACAAATGATTTTTTACTCAAACTTTATCAGGTAACGAACACAATATGTTTACTTCACGAATTAAATCCAGAATGTGACGTAATCATCAATACACTAATACCAGTATCGACAGCGTTATGCTGTTTACTCGGAATGATGAAAGTACTGACAATTCGTCTGAATAACGACAAAATGCTCCAAATTGTAACATCAATTGTGGAAGATTGGTCATCAGCTGAAAATCATGATAACTTAAATATATTGAACAATGCAGCAAACATCGCACGAAAAATTTTGATATTCAAAATTTTTTATATTTTTTTTTTTTGATATATTTTTTTTTTTGATATTTTGCTATTTTAGCTTCTATTCGCTTTCACGTCCGACATACCCATGGTTCTTAGCGGTCTAAAAAATACCGCAGTTTTGAACAATGAAACCAATGGAACTAGCCTTTTTAAAGCACTTCCTTTTTTAAATCCTTGTTTTTATGGAGATAAATTGTTTTATCTATACACTGAAATTTATATACTTCAAATTTTCCAAATCATTGCAGTGGTACTAGGTAACGTTGGCTGCGATTGTTATTTTTTTGGTATAGCAATGCATATAGTTAGTCAAATACAATTTTTGGCTATATATAGATCAATTTGAGCCGTTGAAATGTCAACTGAAGAATCAACAAACTCTGAGACTTCTGATTAGGCGGCATATTCAACTTCTTCAAATGGTGGATCATTTAGAGAAAATATTTAATATTGTCATCGGGTTCCAAGTGATGGCGAATGTGTATGTTACTGAAAAAATTGATATATTTACATTATTTTGAAAATTGGACCTGTCTTTAAGAATTTTCGTTGTACAATTAATGGTTTTGTTATAAAATTAAATGACCACCGAGATAATCTAATAAAAGAAGAAAATGATATCATATTTGGCAATTTCAAAGGTCATCAAATAAAAATCTCTAAAAAGGAATACTAAACTTCAGCTGTTTCGGACTCTCAATTTAAAATTTTTGTCACTCAGTCTGTAAAGCACTATGCTTCAGTCAGCATAACTTTTAACATCAAGCGAAGAAGTGGGGCTAACGCGATCATACGCAAAAGGGAGGTGGTGGGGGAAGCGTTTCATGTCAAAAGTTATGCTGACTTCAGTATACTTCACGGCTGCTTCGCGGCACCCATCCATACGGTCAACTCATAACCTCAAGTTCAATAAGCTTTAACAGTCACTGTTTCATTACACCAATACGTATTGTAATTTTCTGTTTGCAACGGAATAAAAAACCTTTAATTGTAACGAATGGAAAAGAGCGCTAAAAAATTAATGGAGAGTGGCATGGAGCTGGAACTCAATTAATTGGTTTTCGATGATGGTTTCATTCTCTGCGCGAGTGTATAATGATCAAAACAACATGAGTTGCTTATACCTTTTAAACAAAACAGTTTTCAATGTCTAAAGAAACTAATGTATAGGACATCAAGTGTGCAAAAAATATTAATTTTAACTTTATAAACTGCCCAAATAAATCTATCAATCTAATTTGGACAAAAATTAAAATTAAAGGAAGTAGTATGATGCCATAACGTTGTTTAATTCAAATATTTGAAAACTGTTTTTTTAAAGGTTTACTTAGCTTTGCTATTTTAAACAAATGTTTCATTCATTTTTGAATTTAATATGATTATAAATTATATAAATTTATGCAAATGGAAAAGTGCAGTACATTCATAAATGACACTTATGAATTTACTATAAAAAAATAATTAATTAAATAGATTTATAAAAAAATGGAGTCACGCACTTGTAACATAAACTAGTATAAGCAACACCTGCTGTGTTGATAATTAAATACTCGCGCAGAGGGCGTACTCGCCTTCGGCTCGTGCCCCCTGTCGCGCTCGTGCATAATGATCAACTTACAGCACTTGTTGCTTAATATACTATTATGAATTTTGAAAGCTTCAAAAGTATACTCAAGACGTTGGGTTCGTATTTCTCTGTCATGCAGGCCATGTTCGACAAATGATGATTCCATGTATCGAAAAATTATTAAATCTGACAATATCAATTTTATCCCCTTCTTCACACACATCTTCAACACTTATTCGTCAGTGTAATAAAGTCGCACAATGACAACATTTCTCTAATATTTCGCGGAACTTTGTACTTGCATTCAGCCTGGATCATTCTCATAAAATCTTGCTACCTCATTTCAAACTAGAATTGCGAAGAATCCAATGTAGAATGTGGAGGTGTAGAATATTGAACTGATAGTCCTCACTTGAAACTTGCAACTGTCGATAACCGTCGGAGCGTACTAAAACACCTATGGAATCTACTTTTTTCCGGACCCCCTTTTCTGAGTGTCTCAAGAATATTGCATCAGTATCGTGTTGTGCAACAATAAATTATGCATGACATCGAAAACAAACTTCTAGCATTTTTGCCCACGCATTGTCCACGTTCTGTCGATATTACCATTTTTTGCCCATCGATAGCTCTGCGAATAGGAAGGTAGTCCGCAGAGATCCCAACCATCTGTTAGAAGCATTATTCTATATAAATTCCTGGAAGATATGAATTTTATACGAATCGACATGAATTATAAATGACTCATGAAACATGAAATAGAATCATGCATGGTTGAAGCGCATTTACCCGTCAGCCACTATGGAAACAACAACTCAATTCACCACTATTTGGAATGACAATATCGCTCACGCATTTGGACTCTATCGTCTCATCACTCAGAGCTTAGGAATTTGGCCGTTGACGTGTCATAATTTCATTTCAAAATGTCAAATTTTCATTGTCTGCACACTTGAGGTAAGATTTGAAAACCCATTGTGAAGGAGTTACAAATCATTATGTATTTTGCATTTCAGTTCACCATGATGATCACAATGATTGGTGAAATGTATTTAAACTGTGGTGAAATCAGTAATAAAATTCAGAATATATCTCTCTGCTCATGTGCTCTGATGGCAATCGTAAAAGTCATCATCATTCGTATGAATAATCCTAGAATGCAAGAAATTATATCATCTGCAGTAGAGGATTGGTTGAACGTGAAGACAATCGGAGGGGATGAGAGAATGCAAAATTGTGCCAAATTGGGAAGATCTATTTGTCTTTTTCAGATGATTGCTGCTTATATCACGGCAATACCAATGATTTTAAGCGGCTTGGCAATGTCTGGTCCTACCAATACAACAAATCTCACAGATTTGGTTGTTAAGAATCTCCCCCTGGGTACTGTTTGCCTTTTTGGAGAAATGGCCAGTGCTTTTTATATTTCTGTTTACGTTATTCAAAGCATCCAACTTTTCACAACGTGCACTGCCAATGTTGGATGTGATTGTTATTTTTTTGGAGTGACAATGCACTTGAGTGGACAGATTGAGAAATTAGCTGATGATATGAAGCAATTTGGAGGGAAAACCACAAATACCAATTGTCATGAGGAATTTGTCTCTCTGGTAAAGCGACAGAATTATCTACTCGAATTGGCTGAAAATTTGGAGTCAACCTTCAACATAATTATTTTAGTAGAATTATCCGCGCTCACTTATCAGATCTGTTTGATTGGTAAGTAGACAGGAAAATAATTTCTTCTCTATATTTTACATAACACAAATATCCCCGATTCAGTTGAGTCGACCATTGTGTCATGTCGATTATTCCACTGATAGAATTTATCCGAAATGTTGTGATGGAGCTTTCGATCGCTTAAAATTGGCGTACAAACTAAATGTGGTATTCCAATCAGACAAATCGACACCAGCGCTGCATTTCAGTGCAAGATTTCGCGCCTCAATTAAAAAGTTTTCGAGCTGTCTATGCCATAGGCAGGCCTCGGCAAACTCTGCGGGGTATGGAGTAACCTCATAAAACGCAAAATTAGGAAAATAATAAATTTTATAGCCCAATTATGAGGGCACTAGTAAGATTCTAGTACGATGAGGAGTACGTAGCCAATGTTAAAAATAATAATCCTCGAAACTTCAAAAATTGTCTGTTTTTTAAATAAAGAAAATTTTCTTGATTTAAAAAAGCTATGAAAATTCATCAGCTTGACTTTTTCACTTCAATTATTTTCAAGTCAATCTTCCCAACAAATTAGCCACTCATCAATTGGAAAAGCCCCCAATGCATAATCGGAACTGGACGAGCTATGTTTTTAGCGCAAATTTCATATAAATTGAGAATAATTATAATATTGAGGATAATGGGAGAACTTACAGGACATCGTAGCTTTTTTAAAATCACGCAAAGAAATCTACAGTGAATTCAGCGATTTTGGATGGCTATCGAAGCTTGCATTTACTGCTGACTTGACAGAGAATCTTAATTTCTATAGTAAAGAGATGCAAGGTGTTAGCCGATGTCTCTGGCAGCATCTTCAAACTCTCAAACATTTAAAATAATTTCTAGCCTTCACAATCATTGAATTCAATAAAAATTCAATTCCTCCAACATTTTCGCGTTTACAAAGTTTTATTGAAAAAGAACACAGCACTGCACTGGATTTCTAATTTTTTTCAAAATGCCTTATTGAACTTTCAGATAATATTAATTCAAGATTCGCAGACACAATTGAGACGGGAGAAATCATTCATTTTTTGCGTTCGCCTTTCAAACTAGACGGGAATATAAATGAAATAATGTCTTTAATCGTAAAAAATTTCCATCCGGTAAGTGAGCTGGAATTATATCAGGAAACGCGTAATTTGCAGCACAATGAAGAGTTGAAACAATTTATTGATATCGATAAACTTTGGAAAGAAATCGCGGAGACTAATTCATATGTAAATCTTTTTAATAGATTAATTTATTTTGAAAAAAGCAGGCAATAAATAACTTTTGAAGTTTTGAGATTTTTCATTTTTAACATTGATCAGTTGGGGCGCTCTGTTCTAGGCTTCGCACTATCTGACTCTGCTACCCCCACTCCGCATCGTACCCGTGCTCTGATAATTGGTGGGGCGATAAAATTTATTACTCTCCTATTCAAACCATTGAAATGCCCAAATTGGGGTTGGAAACTGGTTTTGCTCACTGAGCAGAGTTTGTCGAGTCTTGGTCCATGCCATAGACTGTATGCAATATTAAAACTCAGATGAGCAATTCCACAACAATGATTGCCAGACCAGACGGTTTTTACAGAAAAATGCAAAATTTGCCAAAAATTTCGTGGCATTTTGAACAAAAAAAAACAGTTGTAATTAAAAAAAAAATCCATTGTCCAAGTCCTTGTAAATTGTATCTCGAAGATCTGTTTAAAAATTCATGGAGATGGGTGGAGTAGTCTTTGAGAAATCTTGACAACCGACTTTAAAAACATAGGTTTGAAGAAAACACGTTTAAAGTTTTGAGCGACCATAAGACAGGAAAAAAAAATTTTTTTTTTGACTTACATTGATTCGTCGATTTCTAGGCCATAAATTAATGAACCTGCTGCAGCTGCAATGTCCTCGGCTTCCTTTTGTTCCTGTCTATGACGAATCCTGGCTTCACGAATCTCGTTTGCAGATTTTTTTCCCGCCGGCGCAGATTCGGTTTTCGTCAGTGTTTCGGGCATATTTGTTGGAATTTCGGCCAAGTTTTAAATCCATACAGTGCCTATTAAGTTCATACATTTTGCCAATTTTTGGACGAGATAAAATATATTTCGGCTCACATCATTCACATGCTGCATAAATTTTAAATCCCAGACCGAATTTCGAGTATTGTTTAAAGTTTACTTGTCCATAACACAGTTTTTATTCACCTTCGCTTACAATGACGTTTGAACACCGCAAAAAACATGACAGCGATGAAAAAACAAGATAAAAATTGATAATGGAATATTGGAGCGTGGCGGCGGCCACTATGCGGCCAACTTGAAATTTTCGGACAATATTCCCGAGATGTTGTAGATTTTAATACGGAAAAAAAATCGATTTTTTTGAAACTGAAACCCATGTGACCCTTTAAGTAAGATAGTCGATATTACAGCTCTCACAATGGTCGTGAACGTCAGAATGGGAAATAGCGTCGTCATCATCAACAACATCATCATGCAGCAGATCCTACATCTACAATTGTTCCTATACAGCTATGCTGGCGAACGTCTATCCACGGGGCTTGATAACTTGGGATCAGCGCTATACAGCTGTGAATGGTGTGACTTACCATCTAAAATCAGCAAAGATATGATATTTGTAATGATGCGATGTCGTAAGTCATTTGCACTAACAGCTGGAAAAATTTGCATTATGAACCTCGAGAGTTTTAAAAATATTCTTAAAGCTGTAGGATCGTATTTTTCTGTCCTTCTCGTAATGTTCGATAAATAATTATTTTCATTTATCCTAGTGTAATTCATGTTAAAGTTTTTTTCCAATATCTAGGACTGAAATTAGGAAGGAACCTGATTTCCGGTCACAAATTGAGCATCGGGTAGAATTGTTAAACTTAGTGTAATGCACATTAAGATTACTTTATAGATCCATGTTTATTTCGCCGTTGGACTAAGTAAACTAGTCTGATATAGTACATTTTGTCACTCAGTCCGTAAAGCACTACTTCACGGCCGCTTCGCGGCCGTGAAACACCGCCCACGGACATCGTGACAAAAAATATTGTTTGACACACG